>LBNU01005544.1:48894-81351 GCA_014162995.1 Artemisia annua | reverse complement strand
AAATGTCGAGGTTTGGGAAATGACCTGAAACTACGGGTTGTGATAACTTTAGTGTGTATATGGGTGTGAGTGGTGTGTGTATTTTGAATGAGATGTGTGGGAGTATGCGAAGAGTTAGTTGTATAGATGTGATGGGTATAGGTATGAATTGTATATGAGAGTATAGGGATGAAATGTGTAAGTGTGTGTAATTTGAATGTAAAGGTGTGTGTTGGAAAGTGAAAGGAATATTGCGTGGGAGTTTGTGTGAGGGGGACAAAAGGTACAAAAGGGTGATGTGTGTAAGGGAATATGTAAGAGTGTATGGGGAAGAGGTAATAGTGGTTTAGGGTTTGAGAAAGGTGGTTTTGGGTTTGATGGTTTTGATTTTAATGGTTTTGTGTTTGATGGTATTGGGTTTGATGGTTTTGTAGGAAATGGTTTTGGTTTAAATAGTTTTGGTGTAGGTGGTTTTGGGTTAAGAGGTAATTTGTTGAAAAAGATAATTAAGAAAATATTAAGAATGAAATAAAGAGAATCTCAATTAAGCACATAACATATTCATACCTGAATTGAAAGATCCACATTTGTCGGGTAAGGGGAAGACCGACTTTGAAAATTCGCCAAATTCCATACAGTCCCCTGGCGCATCCCCGGTGCGTCAGCGCGCCGGCAGCACGCCAGCAGCAGACATGGAATTTTGCGAATTAGGCTACCGTTTGACGTTTTATGTGTTTCGAAGGTTTATTTGTCATTATCAAAACATTAGGAGATCTTGATCATGTTTCCTCAACAAAAACCAATTGATTACAACAAACTGAACAAACTTTCTGGAATCACTTTTGTTCCACAAAAACAAGCATATGAGATTTCCAAAAACCTTTCCAAAAGCCAAGGAATTTCAAAACATGTTTCTAAACCTGTAGTTGTTTCCAAATCTCTTTCAAACATGGAACAGATGTCTTCAAACAACACTTTTAACCCAAGTGCTGCAAGAGGATATCTTGATGATCTCAAAACCAGAGTTGGACAACTTCAAAAGACTTTAGAATCTAAAACGGATATAACTGAGAATAATTGGAATTCCACGGTTCATTTACAAGTAAAATAGATTCTTGAAAATGACATTTCTCCACAATTCAACGCTGTTAATGCTAGAGTAATTCATTTTGAACAAGCGTTTTTTAAAGAAACAGCTGACTTTTTTAAGGATCATAAATACCTTGTAAAGAAAGCAAATGAATCTTTTGAGAAGATAAATGTTTTGGAAAAGTTAAACGACTCTCTCTTCGAAGCAGTTTTGTCTACTGATATTATGTCTCTCATTTTACAAACATATTCTGTTGAAGATGATGAAATACTTCGAGCTGAGACCTCCACAATTGTTTCAAAATATGAAAATGCTCTTATTAAACTTGAAAAAGAAAACGTGTCATATTTTAAACAACTTGATCGGAAAAAAGAAGAATGCAAGTATGACAAATTTTCGTATGAGCGTGCCTCAAGAACTTGAAAGAGCAAAATGATCTTTTGGGCTCAGTTAGAAAGTCAAAAAGGAAAGGGTATGGATACTAAGTTTGCAAAACCATCGACTTCGGACAAAAAAAAATACTTCTAAACCGGTTGTTCAACCAAAAATGTCAATTTCTCAATTTGTTCCAAAAGTCGATGTGAAAAAGGATTTGACAAAACCAGTCACTCCATCACCCTTGTCCAAGAATAATGAAAAAGAAATGAGTGTTGAGAAAGGAAAAGCAGTTGTCGAAACACCAAAAGTGATAGCCCCTGGTCTTTTTAGGATTAGTCCCACTATTGCGTTTGCCTCAACATCTAGGACAAATGAAAAATGCATAAAGGATAATTCTAAAGAATCTAAGGATACTAAATATGACAACAAAATAAATTCTAATGAGTGTGCCTTACCTTCTACAGGATTAGCAAGCACCTCTAGGAGCATCAGACTACAGCCTAGGAGCAATACAAGGAACAATAGAGTCTTGCCTGTCTCTAAGAGTAGTAGCAAGAATAAAGTGGAAGAAGTAGAAGAACACCCTAGGAATTTATCGCTTTGTAATAAGAGACATAGTTCATCTGAATGTAATGTCAAACATACTGTTTCTAATGCATGTAATCACTCTTTTTGTTTAATATGCAAGAAATGTTTAATTAATGATGTTCATGATGAATGTGTTTTTAAGAATGCGAATGTGTTGCCTGAACAGAAGGATGTTCCAAATAGACCTAAAGCTAAATCTAGATATTTTGGTAAACTAATTAAAAGTATTAGGAATACCACAAATAGTCAAATGCCTAGGAACTATCTTAAGTATTGTGCATGGAAACCAACGAGTAGAGAATTCATACTTCAGGATGGCACATTAATAGTAGTTCAATCTGAAGATCTAGAAACCTTCTATGAGTGTGATATTGATTTTACCCCTAACCCCATGGAACCAAATTCAAAATGGTTTCCAAACACAAAATCTTCTGTTCTTGGCAGGTTATCGAAATATGTCTTTGGATCGTCGACTCAGGTTGCTCCAAGCACATGACCGGGAATTTAAAGTTGCTGATCAATTTTGTTTGGAAATTTATGGGTACTGTACGCTTTGNAGTAGAGAATTCATACTTCAGGATGGCACATTAATAGTAGTTCAATCTGAAGATCTAGAAACCTTCTATGAGTGTGATATTGATTTTACCCCTAACCCCATGGAACCAAATTCAAAATGGTTTCCAAACACAAAATCTTCTGTTCTTGGCAGGTTATCGAAATATGTCTTTGGATCGTCGACTCAGGTTGCTCCAAGCACATGACCGGGAATTTAAAGTTGCTGATCAATTTTGTTTGGAAATTTATGGGTACTGTACGCTTTGGTAATGATCATGTAGCAGCTATTCAGGGTTATAGAGATCTTCAGTTTGGGAATTTCTTAATCACTCGAGTTTACTACATCGAAGGGTTGGGACACAATTTGTTTTCAGTTGGGCAGTTTTTGTGATGCAGATTTAGAGGTTGCCTTTCGGAGAAATAAGGTTTTTGTTAGAAATTTGGTTGGAGATGATCTTTTAACTGGAAATCGTGGCACTAACCTTTATGCTATCGACATCAATACAATGGCCTCTACATCACCAATTTGTCTTATGACAAGAGCATCTGAAACAAAGTCTTGGTTGTGGCATCGACGTTTATCTCACCTCAATTTCGACAACATCAACAAATTAGCCTAAGACAACATCTTCAACGGACTTCCTAAGTTCAAATACACCAAGGATCACTTATGTCCATCATGTGAACAAGGAAAAAGCAAACGAGCATCATATAAACCCAAAACCGTACCTAGTTCGGAAGCAAGGTTACATCTGTTACATATGGACTTATGTGGCCCAATGAGAGTTGAAAGCATCACTGGAAAGAAGTATATTCTTGTTATTGTCGATGATTATTCAAGATATACTTGGGTAAAGTTTTTGAGATCAAAAGACGAAGCACCTGGCAACATCATCACCTTTCTAAAGCGTATTCAAGTTCTACTTCAAGCTCCAACGGCACAAAATTCACCAATCAGGAGTTAAGAACGTATTTTGAAGATGTTGGAATCACACATCAGACATCAGTTGTTAGAACTCCACAACAAAATGGGGTAGTTGAAAGAAGAAATCGAACTCTTGTGGAAGCTGCTCGTACAATGCTAATTTATTCTAGTGCACCACTATTCTTATGGGCTGATGCTGTAGCCACTGCTTGTTTCACTCAAAACCGATCCCTAATTCATCCGAGATTCAATAAAACACCATATCAGCTAATGAACAATCGGAAACCGGATATCTCTTATCTTCACGTGTTTGGCGCTTTGTGTTATCCAACGAACGACAGAGAAGATCTAGGGAAGTTGAAAGCTAAGGGTGATATTGGAATCTTCATTGGATATTCTGAAAACTCGAGGGCATTCAGGGTGTATAATAGGAGAACAAAAAGGATAATGGAGACGATGAATGTGAAGTTTGATGAGATTTCACAAATGGCTTCTGAGAGACTCGCTCTAGAACCCGCGCTTAACCCAATGGCTTATAATCAAACCAGATTAGGACCCGCACCAAACAGTAAGACTTCTGGACACATTAGTTCAGGACTCGTACCTAATGGAGCTCAGTCAACAACACCGAATAAACCTACAGAACAAGAACTGGAAAACTTCTTCGAGTTAATGTTTGATGAATATTATGGTGGATCTTCGACAAATGCATCACAACATAATTCCGCTACACCCGCTCAGAATCATCAACCACCACCACCACCAACACAAGATGCATCTACCACAATCGAAGCTGAAGCACCAACTCCCTCAACATCATCAACATNAACACCGAATAAACCTACAGAACAAGAACTGGAAAACTTCTTCGAGTTAATGTTTGATGAATATTATGGTGGATCTTCGACAAATGCATCACAACATAATTCCGCTACACCCGCTCAGAATCATCAACCACCACCACCACCAACACAAGATGCATCTACCACAATCGAAGCTGAAGCACCAACTCCCTCAACATCATCAACATCTACTCCAGCAACTCCGGTTATTGAAATTGTTCTACCAAGAGCTGATGAGCAAAACCAAAACACACATTTTCAAGAAGAACAACCACAAAACCAAAACAATGTTGCGTTAGAAGAAGAAGAAGTATTTGAAAATCCGTTTGCAACAGACTCTGCTGAATCTTCTTCAAGGTTACACGAACCATCTAACACACATATGTTAAAACCAAGGTACCGTTCTACACTCAAATGGACAAAATACCATCCAATTGAACACGTTATTGGTGAACCTTCAAGGCTAGTTCAGACGAGGAGACAACTTGCCACAGATCTCGAATTATGCATCTACATTTGTTCATTAAGTCTTAAAGAACCTAAGAACATTCGGGAAGCAATGGCAGAAAACCCATGGATAGAAGCGATGCAGGATGAAATTCTTCAATACCAGTTACATGATAGTTGGGAACTTGTCCCACGACCACTTGAGAAACACATTCTTGATCTTAAATGGTTGTGGAAGAACAAAATGGATGAGGAAATGACTGTAATTCGCGCCCGTAGCTAGATTGAAAGCAGTCCGGATTTTCTTAGCCTATGCAGCTCACAAAAACATCACAGTCTATCAGATGGACATAATGACAGCATTCTTGAATGGAAATCTGAAAGAGGAAGTGTATGTGAGTCAGCCTGAGGGATTCATCGACAAAGAACATCCAGACTACCTCTACAAGCATAAGAAAGCCATCTATGGTTTAAAACAAGCTCAAAAGGCGTGGTATGACGAACTATCATCTTTCTTGCTCAAAAACAATTTCACCAAAGGAACGGTTGATGACACATTGTTTACCAAAAAATACAAAGATGATATTTTGATCGTTCAAATTTATGTGGACGACATCATTTTTGGATCAACCAATCCTAACCATTCAAAACATTTTGAAAATCTCATGAAAAGCAAATTTGAAATGTCCATGATGGGGGAACTAAAATTCTTTCTTGGTTTGCAAATACATCAATCCCCTAGTGGTATTTTTATAAATCAAGCTAAATATACAATAAAGATTTTGAAAAAAACATGGTATGGAAGATTGTGACTCTGTTGGTACACCAATGGTCACTTCACCAAAAATTGATGCTGATTTGTTTGGGAAACCCATCGATCCGAAGAAATATCGGAGCATGATCGGTTCTCTCATGTACCTTACTGCTAGTCGACCCGATATTCAATTTGCTGTTTTCCTATTAGCACGGTTTCAGGCAAAGCCTACCGAACTTCACCTCAAAGAGGTTAAACGGATCTTTCGGTACCTACGAAGAACCATTAACATGGGACTTTGGTATCCGAAGGATTCGGGGTTTTAACTAACAACATTTTCAGATGCCGACCATGCAGGTGATCAAGTTACAGCAAAGAGTACATCAGGTGGAGCACAATTTTTGGGTGAAAAGCTAGTAAGCTGGTTGTCAAAGAAACAGGATTGTACCGCACTGTCAACCGCGGAAGCCAAGTATGTGTCTCTATCTGCGTGTTGTGCCCAAGTTCTTTGGATGCGGACACAGCTCACAGATTATGGCTTTACTTTCGACAGAATACCTATGTATTGTGACTCGAAAAGTGCCATAGCCATCTCGTGCAACCCCGTGCAACATTCTAAGACGAAGCATATTAGAGCCCGCTACCAATTCATCAAAGAGCACGTAGAAGAGGGTACTGTTGAACTATTTTTCGTTAAGACGGACTACCAACTCGCCGACCTATTTACTAAAGCCCTTCCAAAAGATAGGTTTGATGATTTAGTTCGACGAATTGGCATGCGAAGCCTAACCCCAGAGGAGTTAAACCGTCTTCTCGAAACTTCTTGAAAAATGTTTTCAAAATCGCTTCGCTGTAAATATTTTTGAAAAAAAAAATACAAAATTTGAAAAACCAACAAAAATAAAATACAAAAATAGAAAATTTTCAAAAACACAAAAACAATATAAAATCAAAAAATCCAAAAATATTCTTCTCACNATTACCAACTTGCCGATCTATTTACTAAAGCCCTTCCAAAAGAAAGGTTTGACGAATTAGTTCGACGAATTGGCATGCGAAGCCTAACCCCAGAGGAGTTAAACCGTCTTCTCGAAACTTCTTGAAAAATGTTTTCAAAATCGCTTCGCTGTAAATATTTTTGAAAAAAAAAATACAAAATTTGAAAAACCAACAAAAATAAAATACAAAAATAGAAAATTTTCAAAAACACAAAAACAATATAAAATCAAAAAATCCAAAAATATTCTTCTCACGACATGTCTCTCGTATAATCGATATTATGTATGTTTGTAGAAATGTTATTCAACAATGACACGGATATGTACATATGCTTGAGCGGGAGTTCATTTAAATGTTTTCTAAAACATGTCGTTTCTCAAATTTCTTCACAATGGCTTTCGTATACTTCAGTACGAAACCCGGACCCGAATGATGACTTCTGATTATTTCAGATCAGGACTCGAACGTTCAAAAACGAAATTCTTTTCAAAAAGTTAGAGTATAAACAAACGAAAAGATTTCAAGCAAAAACTCATTTTCACAAGATGACTTGTGTACATTTCAGTACATAACTCGTATTTCAAGAATAAAACTCCCTCTGAACCCTTACTTGAGTTTCAAATTTAATTTTGAAATATGCTTTTATTAAGGGGGAGTATAACATAAAAAATGTTCCAATTTCATGCTAAAAAAAGTCCGCCTGTCTCTCCAAAAGCTTTTTCTATTAATTTGTTGATATCAAAAATATCACAATATGCTATTTTTGAGGGGGAGAAGACGTGATTCAATGTGATCAAAATGTGATTAAAATGATTGTGATCAATAAGATTGTTAATTGTGGCTAAATCTCGTTGGAGCTCGACTCAGATTTGACCCTCGAATTGACGAAACACAAAAGTTAGTATTTGAAAGGATTTATCCGAGTAGAAAGTACCGTTTCGAGAAACTCTTCTTAGATGTATACTTTGACGGGTCTAACTTCCTTTCTAAGGAATGTTAACAACTTCAAGTTAGTTATTAGGGCTAGTTATCACCTAAAAGCTGATAATGGATCCCTTTAACTAAGCAACGTAAACGTGTCCCTCGGGTATGTGTCTATTAAGAGTGGATCAATTCTAAAAGTGCCTACTTCACCCGCATGTGCAAATTTCTTAAAAATTCATGAGCACATGTGAAGGGGGAGTCCTTCAAAAGAAATCAAAACTCTCAAAGTGTTAACAAAAATGTTTCATTATAATAAACACTTTGAGAAGATTTTCAAATGTTTGGTTCATTGGCAACAATAGGATAGTCATGGAGATATAAGGTGACTAAGGTTAGGAAAAACCGTCCTATGATCCGCCAGAACCGGAGGGATCTACCCAAGGACAATTCCTATAGATTAGAATTAGAAGTCCTTAGGTATGATTTGAAAAAAAGGAGTAAAGAATGAAAGGAGAAAGAAGGGGTTGAAGAATTAAAAAGAAAAGTAATGAAAAGGGTGAAAAGAAATAGCCCTCCATATGTTCAACCTTAGGGCAGACACCGGGTTCAATTCATATGCTACTGGTTGTTACTAAGGTGACATCGGTATTGAAGACAAGACGTCATGGACCCAGTGACACACTGCACTTAAACCTTCTAGCCACTCGGGTATCTCTCAAAAGATATGTGTTTCATTCTCACGGAGAACCTTGCATAATCTATTGACCTCTCACTCCGAGATGTGTAGATATTGAATTGGAGGCCCTCTGCTCCATGCCTCCGATGACTAAATGTGCACTTATTGAGTCTAGAGCCCCAAGATTACATCAAAGATCTCTTAGGAACAATTAACATTTCTACAATGGTGGTTCTACATCAATGTACACCAGTTGTAGATTATCGAGTCCTACGCAGATCTTAGCAATCTGCCCAGAANTGGAGGCCCTCTGCTCCATGCCTCCGATGACTAAATGTGCACTTATTGAGTCTAGAGCCCCAAGATTACATCAAAGATCTCTTAGGAACAATTAACATTTCTACAATGGTGGTTCTACATCAATGTACACCAGTTGTAGATTATCGAGTCCTACGCAGATCTTAGCAATCTGCCCAGAAAGTTTATGAGAGAATTTACCTATGTATTTCTCAATGATTGAACGGAAACTCCTGCCAGGGTCAATATCAAACAGCCCTGACAGCAGGTCACTTCGGTAATTCTTTATGGGTTATGCTTAGTGTTCACGGTGGTTTCAAACGGTCTACAGTCGTGGGGTGATCTCTAGCGACTCACCTAATCGTGGGTGTACTTTGGTATGTCTGTGTAAGCCCTTTCGGGGGTATCCGATTAGGAACGGCCATGGTAAGGATTAGAAGGAGTCTTCACACTATGCTGTTGACAATCTCTAATTCCGAACCTGTAAGTACCGGTTGTTTATGACTAACGATTTTCATGCAGCTACCATCACCTCATCATTATCACCACCACCACACTAATTTCCACATGCTCATACATACATCACAAAGTCAAGGAAAGTTCTCACAAAGATCAAAGGATAGCAACAGTCAAAGAAAGATTCTACACCAAAAAGAAGAATATATAAAGTAATGTGACAAAGATCAAAGTGAAAGAACGGGAACAACAAATGTATGTATGACAAAGACTAAAGACGTATGAGCATGTTGGAAAGGCGTTTATCCATCAAAGACAAAGATGTGACGAAAGGCAGATAACACCACCACAACAACAAAGAGCTAAGAACAAAAGAAAAGTCACTCACCAAAGATCACAAAGCATGGAGGAACAAAGAACGATGAACAATGAACTATGACTTATCTAATGATTCTTAAAGACGTCCAGAGCAATGAATGTTAAAGTTTAAAGACAAAGATGATGATGTCGCGCAACCTTCAATGACCAACACTTAGGGGGAGAATGTTAGGATCGTATTTTATTTATAAAAAGTGTCGGTCATTAATGTTATGTATTAGATTGCTTTAGAACATTATTTCATGTTATTTAGTTCAAGTATTCATGGTTTGTAAAAGTCTAAGGGCCATTAGTGTAATAATGTAAAAGATAGAGAAGCCCTAGACTTCCATTATAAATACTCTTGTAAACCTCACTTTTGAGGTTGGTTGGTTCTCTTAGTAATAACATAGTTTCTTTATTTCACACTCTAGAGTTCCTCCCACTTTCTCTCTCTACTCTCTTTCTCTCTCTAGGATTTACGCATATTCATTAGTGTTTAAGGTTGTTCTACGGTCCTACACAATGGTTTGCTGCTAATTGTCATTTTTCTCTACCACCTAACCCCCCACCCCAACCCCTTTCCTTCTTCTCTGCTTAGCTCAATTCTCGTCAGTTAAATTTAACACACACACACACAAAAAGTAGTTTAGTGCATTGAACTTGACTGAGCTTGTTTTTGTTATAATTTTCTGTTAAATCATTTTAATTAAGAGATGACTTAATGCAAACACCCGCGGGTTTATTACTTACTATTTTTAATAAACTTTTTTTAGTAAGTCACAAACAAAAAGTTTCGTATGACTTAATGAATTAGTTTTTTTCATATTAAGTCAATTAAGTCGAATTCAAACACCGTCTAAGAGGCTGTTTAATACAAATGATTTAACGTTAAATAATTCCCTGCGCTAAATTTTTCAGTCTTTGTATCAATTTGGTTTAAGTGAAAACAAAATGTTTGATAACTTCTCTGATTACAATGTCACTGTTATAAAGTCACCATTTTAACCTTATGTATGTTTGAAGTTTGAAGTTTGAACGAAGTGACAATTTCGTAAAATACTCCTGACTTATACTCCATTCATAACGTAAAACAAAAAAAATGTTTAAAACAAGGTTACATAATCTATAGTCTAATTATAGTAATAAACAAGGAATATGATGACCGCCGCGTTGCGGCGGGACTTTTATTCGCTAGATAATTTTTTTTATTAATTTGTGTCTAGTATGTGATCGTTATGGCGTATTGTTGTCTTAGTTTTTCACTAGTCTATTATGTTGCTGGTTCTATTAAGTTACTTATTGAATGTCTGATAGCAATCATTTGCCAAACAAAAACACACCCAAAAGTGACATACCTTGATTGCCCATCACAGCCTAGAAAACACGAATCATATCGGATTTGCCAAATTTATTAGATTATATTGAGTTTCAGAGAAAGTCTGAAGTTTATACTTGATTTTATTGGAAAAATGATTTCGTGAACAATGGCGCAAGTTTCGTAATTTTTCGAGTCCGTTTGCTATGTCGAATGAGTCACAAATCGTTTTAACGAAAAGTTTAGCTAAATTGATAGTTCTAGTCCCTCCTTTCTATTTTCGGATCTGACCCTCACTATATGAATTTTCATTTGTAACCCTACAACTTTTATATTTAAACCATTTTTATATTTAATTATTTCATTTTAACTTATAATTCTCTCTCCCTCTCTTTGTTACCTCCGGCCAGCCACCATCATTTCCGGCGACCAACATTGCCGGAATATTTTTCCGGCGAATCATTTTCCTAGCCGAATCGTTAGATCGGCTTACCCTTGTTATTTCTGGAGCTCGTGAGCTCGCGACTCCCTCCATAACACTCTCACGCGCCACCCACCGCCACGACAGTCAACACCACCGCTACACCATCACCCCACCACCCCTTTTCTCTCGGTAAAACATCTTCACGCGCCTTCCCCTTAACCCGTTTTTATTTTATTCGAAGCCCTAATTTTGAAATCTTTAATAAAACCGATTTATATATGTTGAGCCACAATTTTGATGGCACTCAGAGAAGGATTTATATATGGTGGCCCGACAGTGTGATTGTGGCCCTTTTCTCTCGGTATAACATACACCGATCTAGAACCCAAGAAAAAAGTCACCTGAAGATCTGAACGTTTTCTGGTATTCGGTGGTCAAAGGTGTCACCAAGTTTTGAGGAAAGAAACAGTGGTCAAAACTGTGATATATTATTCAAAGTACCAATAGTTTAAGAGGAACTTGTCAGCAATTAAGTTACGAAGTGGGCTTATGGCAAAATCACGAATGGGCTAAATCAGCAAATCCAAACCAAAAATAGTTTTTTATTACAAAAATTGTTTTTTAATGCATTGTTTATTATTTAGGGGCCATCAAGCGCTTTAGTAGTATGTAAGAATGNACTCCCTCCATAACACTCTCACGCGCCACCCACCGCCACGACAGTCAACACCACCGCTACACCATCACCCCACCACCCCTTTTCTCTCGGTAAAACATCTTCACGCGCCTTCCCCTTAACCCGTTTTTATTTTATTCGAAGCCCTAATTTTGAAATCTTTAATAAAACCGATTTATATATGTTGAGCCACAATTTTGATGGCACTCAGAGAAGGATTTATATATGGTGGCCCGACAGTGTGATTGTGGCCCTTTTCTCTCGGTATAACATACACCGATCTAGAACCCAAGAAAAAAGTCACCTGAAGATCTGAACGTTTTCTGGTATTCGGTGGTCAAAGGTGTCACCAAGTTTTGAGGAAAGAAACAGTGGTCAAAACTGTGATATATTATTCAAAGTACCAATAGTTTAAGAGGAACTTGTCAGCAATTAAGTTATGAAGTGGGCTTATGGCAAAATCACGAATGGGCTAAATCAGCAAATCCAAACCAAAAATAGTTTTTTATTACAAAAATTGTTTTTTAATGCATTGTTTATTATTTAGGGGCCATCAAGCGCTTTAGTAGTATGTAAGAATGATGTCATCTCATTTTCTTTAAGAAAAGCTTTACATGCATATAAAAATTGAAGCTACGTGACTATTACTAGTATAAAACAAGAAAAAAAATGAAAAATAGATCAACGAGTCCCTAAAAACGGTATTGCCAGTATCTCCACGCTCTTTTGGTACATATATTTTAGGATCATCTCGAAGATTTAGAACTAACTTTGTTGCCAAAATGACCAACACCGTGTGCTGGTTTGTGTAAATGAGAATTAGCATCATCTTGTACTCATGTAAAGAGAGACGGATTTCGTAGCATCAACCAAATGGCGAAGATTGGGTTGATGATTGTGAGATAAGCCATTGTTTTGTCTCGTTATCTGATAAAACGACAAAAAACAACTTAAATGGTCCTTATCTTTCACTTTAAGCTAAAGCTTTGTTGCAGAAACCATATATTACATTGTTTTTAGGATGTGACTTAGATACAATAAAAAATCATTTGGACGATCGATGATGATACTACAATGCACAATCAACGGCTACGATAAAGAAAAGGAACCTCATAATCAAACCGATCAAGATATGCTACACAGAAGATTACATTGTATAATCCTGATCATTGCAAACTTATGTATATGTTACATGCTCGGTTGTTCTTTTAGTGCTCGTATATACTTGATAGACATCTCATCAAGTACAAAGCCTTTTGACAACTTGACAATGTCAAGAGACGGTTAATCGATCAATGTTAAATTATACTATAGTTCCAAGTATCTGGATAAGGATCAACCCAAGATTCATCCTCCTTACCAGCTTCCTGCCATCTCTTTTTAAATATCTTGTACTCATGATGTGACTGCCTTCTCACCTAAATAGTAACAAAAGAACGAGGATTTAACTTGGAGGAAATTTTACGCAAAGGCTGAAAAAGCCTACTTAACATGCTGCATTGCAGCTTGTGCATTTGTTCAGTTGTTAATCATAATGGGGAATATATTGGCTGATTAAGACTGTACACTAAAACATGACTTTTTGGATCCACATAAAGGTGGTAAAATGCATGGGCCGGTGGGTTAAGTAACGTTGACGGATTTTGTTAATGCAGGTAAAAAGGTATTTGCTAAATATGATTACAAATAAGAATATTATTACCAAAAGTAATCCCACTTTCTCAATCAGAAACTTATATAAAAACACTTGTGATGACTCTCAAGGGTCAACCCATCTTCACATTTCTAGCCAAAGCCTTAAGCTTGACCCGTATCACCCGTAAAAGATAAAAATAACACACATCAACCATTTAGCTAGACTTAGCCATTAGGTAGACGGTCTTATAAATAGTGTTTGGTTTATTTATTTATTTTGCATCATACTTTAACGAGAATTGAATAAAAAAATAGTGGATCTGAACAAATTGTTGATGTAAGTGTGGCGTCTGTTTTCTTGTTTTCAACAATTATTGTTATGTATGTGGCTATCAGTGTATCTTTATCTGATTCTACAAACTGATAGAAGAACACTTACTTCCACTCTCGCATTTGGTTCAGTAGGATTAGGATTTTCCTGCAAATACATAGTATATGAACATAATTAGAATAAAGTCTAATCAAAGATAATGAAGCTTTATGCAAATGTAATGCATATATAACATATGTAGAGGTGAACATTGATAAGATCAAACGAGTATGTTATATCTTTAATAAGTCAAACGGGTAAAATCACAGCAGTTAGATAAAAGGGAAACACGTCAGGTTGAGAGTCGCCCAAAGTATACTTTGAACAAATAAAACGGCATAAGTCATTTTATTCAAATACTAATATGATCATTGTTAAAGTATAATTCTTGTAATCACGTTTGAAAACCTAATTAATGATTAAGAGAATAAACGGGACATAAAGTGTTTTTGGTCAACCCAACATGACAGATACCAAAGATCACCCGTTTGAACGTTTACCCAGCCCACCAATTTTGCCACCTACAATTATATGTTTGTTTGTAAGTTTCTGAACTGTAATGCTTGTGAGGAGAGACATATTCTATTTATAGGCAGTATATTATGCGTCAATTATCAAGGTAACAACAGAATTGCAGAAGAAATCTACACGAGGATAAAGTATGTGGGGTTCTCAAAGATAACGGTCCACACAAAATCCAGCATCCCAGCAGGAAAATCTCACAAAAATCGGCCCACACTAGAAAATTAAAACCAAACACTTTTGATCTTGGTTGCAGTAAATAACAACACATTTTCACTAATTTGAATTTCGTCACCCGGCTTTAAGAAATTCTTACTCAAACACACAGATTTTAATCATCAAGATGACCCAGAATAATCATTCTTTGAAAATTCTAGTAGTTCAAGTAAGGATTTATAAAGTGAATGACCATAGTAGTAGTAGTTAAGTGAAAGTATGTTGCTATTGATAGCATTTTTTCCATAATAGATCACTATGTCACTACAATCCAAAATAAAACTTGCAGTCACATGCTTTTTTTTTTCGATATAAACATGAAAACAGATACTTTTCGTATCGTACTATATGATTCACTTACCTTTAATCGTTTATTTTTACCCTCCTTATTCAATTTTTACTATAGGATTCACTTATCACATGCTTTTTAGTTCTAACCTCTAGCTGAAGTTAAGAATTTTAATCTAATTACTGTCGTCTTTATCTTTATTCATATTTCAGTTCTTATGGTGGTATGAAAAATATATATTATAAGGACTTGACCCTTGAGATGGTAGAATCAAGATAGGAAGTTATACAAATGAATATTAGACTGACCTCATTTTGAGGCTCCCCAAAGGTTGGGAAACCATAGTGAACAATGTATTCAGCATCCACAACCCCGACAGTTTTGGTTCTATCTCCCTGCCAGACATATACTCATTTCATTAATAAAGTACCCTACTAAGATTAGAAAGAAAGGAGATGATGTAAGTTTGAAAGTTAGACCTAGGTGCTTACGAATGGATTAATTTGGGTTGTGTTTTGTCTCAAACAGTTTAAAGGGATCAAATACTAAACTAGGTAAAGTGGTCAAATGGTTATGAACGGTTTTGAAACTCGCCCAAAACTTGACCTCCTGAATCATTTTTATACCAGGATTAAGATCGGTATTGGACAGAGTGTTCTGGTAAATCCAACCGGACCTAATTTGACAAGCTGTTTCATCCTGAGTTCCTGACCTGTTTAACCCGTAACCCTACGCACCCATCCTTTTAGATAAAACAATTAAAAACGTCTCAGAAAAGAGAAATTACCTGAGCACAATAACCAAACAAAATATCCAGCCCCCATCCATGGTTCAAGTCACTCTGAGAAATATAAAGGAATATAGCATTACATGTACGTCAAACACTTCATCAAAAAACAGGTATAAACACTTGATAACAATATTATACTTGCAGTATGTGATACCCTCATACGTGTAAAAAAAAAAGGTAAACTGATATATTCTTGTAACATCGATTTCTTTTTCTATTTTCAACTCACAGAAACTTATGAAGCCATTTCAGGACTTTAACCCAGCCTATTTATTTTCACAGCTGATGAGAAGCATTACACAATAGCATTGTTTTTTTTTNTTAAATAAGAGATAACTTGTGAATGTAGTTCAATGTTTCTAAATATATGTTGAAATCTTTAAGAACTAGAGTACTACGTGTAGCTGTATAGTGGATATGGCTCACCTGGATCATATACCATATACATCGCCAGGCAGCTCGGGAGAAGACTGGAGCCATCACCTCTATCCATCTGCAATGGAAATCAGATAATAGATCTCTGTCTAAATGAATAAATCTGGTGTTCCAGAAGGAATTTAGTGCTGCATAACAGCACCACACTTTCAATTCATTCTTTGTTTGGTTATTAGAAAATAAAAATCATTACTAAAACCATTCAACTTTTAATAACCGTTGCAAAACCATTTAACTTCCAAAAAGTTTTGTATAAAACAATCTAACTTTCAGTAATCTTCATAGAAAGTTAGAAGCATTCGGCCCAATCAGACTTTACAGGCTTGGTGGTGAAATTTACTCTAACAAATCATTTTGAAAGGTACACTGTATGATTTATGTAAGGATGTCTAAACTCTAAAGTCTGTTGAGAAAAAAATTAAGAATCAAGTAAAATAGCTGCTATCTATTGCAATTTGCCTTTTCGAATATTGTTATGACCCAGGTAATAAAGTATAGGTCTTTATCAATGGAATAACAGATATGACTTTCCGAGTTATTTATAAACATGTAAACATCAGTATAGTAGTTCGTTTAATGTGAAGTTTTACCCAGCGCAAGGAGGATAGTCACTCGTTGAATTACATCCATGCTTGCTATTCGGTTTTGTCCTCCTAAACATGCAGCAAACCATAGTTATTTACAAACCCACCTGATCAGATAGGTGTCTGAGACATAAGCATGCCGTTACCATAAATCTTGATACACAGAAGTATCAAGAACTCTTGGCTTAAATATACCTGTGAACAGTTGAGTTACTCCATCGTGCGGTAATCATATGATGAATCTCTGACCTTGTTGCATCAAGTGCTGGCTGTGAGATCTCGAGCCCTTCATCTTTCACTAGTGACAGATATCTGCGAATATCAAACAACTAAAACAATATTCAATGACATTTCCCGTAGCAGTTATCATAAGAAGTTAATATGAACCGGCCCCATAGCAACCAAAGGTAGGGTTAAAAAAACTTTCAGAGTTCTTATATGACTCTCAAGCATCGCAACATGACTCCGACTAATTAGACTATAAGGATAAACATTAAGCAATATACATGTCAAACTACAGTTGTCGATATTAAGCTGAATGAAGTTTGCAGTAGAAGAGCCTACCATACCGGTCAGGGTCAAAATTGTCTACTCCTAGATCTTCATCCCATACAAATATATAACTGTACTCAGCAACTATGTCTGGATGTAAGAACCGCTTGGCAAACCACCTGTGTGTCACCATTAGAAACATAATCATGAGCAAAGATTTGAAGAAACTTGGGTGAGAAAATAAGTCCAGACTGACAAACAGGTACCGGCTAAATCTTGTTTAGTTCTATAGATTTTTAAAACAGCTCTTGGTTTGAGATATTTTCAAAACTCATTTCCTGTTTGGTCTAGAACCAGATCTAAATTAAGTTTTTATAACAGTGAAACAACTTCGTTTTATATTTATACTTTTCAAATTATAGAACCTCATGCTTGCATTCAGTTTCAGTCCGGTTTGAATTGGGACCAAAATCTTGTTTTAAGGTTTACCATTTGGTTTGATTAACTGCAGTGACATGTACCACATTGTTCGCCCAGTCTAGATCCTTCCATGCATCAACAATACCATCGTAATGGAAAAGCATCACACTGAAATCACTTGATAAGAACTGCATAGGAATTCAGAAAGAAGAGATTACCATTTGTCCACGGAAACGTCATATTAGAGAATATCTTCAAAGGAACGTGGAGAAACAACTTACCTTTCTAACCATCTTATTTACTATTTCCTTTTGTTTGATACCAACAGCAGCAGTAAACAAGCTTGTTGTAGAATTTACTTTCTGTTGATAAGAATACACAATAGATAAAATTATGTTCAGCACTAGTGATTTGTAAAGAAATTCATCCCATCATCTGTGAATAATTTTGGTTTAAAATGTGGATGTGTCACCTCATTCTATTTCCGGAAAAATGGTATCTTAATATTCTAGAGAAAATCCATTTATATAGAAACAAGAGGAATATATAGCATAACATAAACTAGGCAATTTAGGTAACACTCCTCAAGTTGGAGCATAGGTGCCAGTCATGCCTCACTAGCCACATATTATGTTAATTAATCAACACTGAATTACCTGGTTAAATTATTAATCTGGGCCTTCGAGCCCTTAAGATCCCCTGAAGGGATGTTTCCAAAATTTGTAAATATCAAAAAATTTATAAACAGCCATTTTATAAATTGAATTTATTTTGGGATTGACGAGGTGGTAATTTCTCATGTATTGGACTTCTAAATGACCGTCACAACCAGAAATTACAACCCATGAAAAAAGATGTATATGAACTTAATTATTACTGTAGACATGATGACAATATGTTAATTCAAAACGCATACCTTACGGCGACCCCATAGAGGTTGCATTTGCAAGTCAGAAGTATTGGCAACAAGTCCTTTAGGTAACGCCTCACTTCCAGGAGGCCGGCATTCACTCTTTAACATAGAAATCCAAATTATAAATATTAAATATAAAGAGCCATAATAATCATATAATAGTTTGATGAAAAGTGAAGGTAAATAACAATTTCATATCAGACGTCTGCAGATTGTTGCTATATACCAAACATTTTGAGAGAAATGAAAGACAAATACCTGTGATAAGCACATCTGCTCCCCCTCATGAAAGTGTGGTTCTGGTGATGGCTGCACAGGTGGTGGTGGCTCCGGTGGCATTTGCATTGGATGTGGTGATGGCGGCGGTTGTGTATCCGTTTGTGGTTGTGGCGATGGCTGCGGTGGTGGTTGCAGCTGAGGTCTCGGAAATGGCGGCTGTGGAGGTTGTGACGATGGCGGTTGCAACTTCTGAAGGAAACTTAGGTTGTCAATAAGGCTAAAAGATTGAAATTTTGACTAAATGTCCAAAAATTAACAAGCTTGATGACCGTACCACTATATGTGAACATTAGCAGATTATGATTAAAATGATGCACTTTTTTCATTAAGAATAACAGAAAAGACACTACATGAGTCTTAAATTGGATAGAAGAATAGGAAAAATAAGGAAGTTCTACCAAACTTAAAAGGATATATAAATCCCGAACAAATTTGAGGTCAGCGTAATTTGATCTCCATCTACAATTTCCTTCTCAAAATGGTTCCTCAAAACAACATTATTACTAATCAAATAGCTGTTCCATGAATCATAAAAAGTAAACATCCATTGTTTTGTCCTTTTGAACAGAAGCCTAGTATATTTTGGGACAACATTTTTAACTATCCTACAAGGTTTTACAGCACTACTTTGGACAGGTAGATTAGTGTCATGCAATTATTCTAAGATTGAGTTATTAATACTAAGGAAAAGGAAAACAAACCTCACTTGTTATTTTTGCATATCCTGCACCTCGTATAAAGTCCATGCCACATTTTAAAGATTTCTGCATTGGGACACCCAACTTTGTTGACATATGGAACAATTCTCAATATCATATTAATACATCCTTAATGAACTGAAGGAAGGATCTCGTATAAGTTAAAACTTAAAAAGTCAAAATTCTTATTCGTATTGAAGTGTTAATACCTCAGTTTGATCTTTACCGACAAATATAGTCCCAACCAATAATGCTAGGCAGAGTAGAAAAGCAGCAGGCAGAAAGAATCCATAATACACTCCTGCGTTTTTTGAACTTTTCAGCCAAGAGACCTGAATAAACAAAAACAAATTATAAATAAACTCAGAAACTGTCGTGAACAGAGACAAAAAAAGGTTGATCTGAGCAAGCACTTTTCTATTTTTATAGCGAAACTATATTAGGCAGAAAAACGAAATCATTTGAATGCCCAAAATAGAAGTCATCTAGTTGGATACTGTAATTATAATACGAGTATACAAATGACAAACGCTAACTTCTATCGAAATGCTTAACCAACTGATAGGACTCAGCTAGTGGTGTCCAAAATGTATCAAGTTTACGTATCAACCAAGAAGTTTTGGTTCAAGTCTCAACTAGGACAATGCATGCGTAAGTTTATTGTGTAAACAAAATTTTAATGACTAACCAAATAGCTCTCACATTCTCATGTCAAATGCACTAGTTTCTTCAGTTGTTAGGTCACAGTTATAATTCTTTATTCGGTTAGTTTCCCCTCTTTTTTAGTGTGCTAGATCATTGTTAAAAATTGAGTTTGTCACCTTGTCCAATGCAAATGTGCATTATGATTTATGTCCCAAACTCATTCAAGTTTAAAACTTTTTAAACGGTACGAGATTATGGAGCATAATCGTCTAGCTTCAGAGCAGAAAACTAACACACAGTATCGGACTAATGAGCCACTAAATCGACGTTTTGAAATAATATTTTTCCCACAGAAAATTGTAACGAAACCACATTAATTGTTTACAATAAAAAATCATCCTATTGAGCCTAAATTGTAACAATACCTATGATTTAAACCAGCAAGACATTAATGTAACAAACCATATATTTATATTTGAAGCTCAAATAGCATTACAGGATTAAAATGCAAAATATTACTTACAGCCATTGTCTTTCATTGAAATAAAGATGATCAGTTTCACATGTGTTATGCTATAAATATATGAATTAAATGATCAAAAACATAAAATCGTGTAAAAAAGAAAATGATGATAATTTTGGGAGAAATGATCAGCCATTGTAGAAGAGCGGATAATGTGCCGGTTTGCAAGGCGAATTGCATGAGAAAATGGAGGGTTCGAATGTCTGTCAATCAGTCCGCAAATCTATATATAATTGAGTTTTTTACCAAGTAATTGCTTTTAGAAAACACTAGACGAGTACCCGTGCATAGCAACGGGATTTTATAGCGACAAATAGTTTATTCATAAAAAAAAGTTTATAGGTTATGAATGAAAAATAATAAAAGTTTGAAGATTTGAGAATTAAACATAATGTTTTGAAACCCGGTTTGACCCGGGTGGTTCAACCGGTTGAACCGTTCCGGTCGAAAAATTGGTCGATTTAAACCGGGTCAACTTGCTAGGTTGGGTCGAAAACGAGTCAAATTAAACCGGTTCAACCCATCGGGTTTGAAGCGTCCCGGGTCAACCCGGTTTGTGATTTGTATTAATTGGTTGTATTTAATTTGGTAAATATGTTTTTAATTGGTCGATTTAAACCGGGTCAACTTGCTAGGTTGGGTCGAAAACGAGTCAAATTAAACCGGTTCAACCCATCGGGTTTGAAGCGTCCCGGGTTAACCCGGTTTGTGATTTGTATTAATTGGTTGTATTTAATTTGGTAGATATGTTTTTAATTAGTTGTACAATGTGAATAAATCATTGTACTTTTAAGTAATGGGGTGTTTTAATAAGAGTATTAATTACATTTCATAATTTCCTTTAATAAGATTTTTCAAGATTTCACATTACTTGACTTTTCAATTTTCCACTTTTTAAGATTGATCATTTTTCCTTTATATGTAGTATAGATACTAGTTATAATACCCTTCCAGAAAAATTTAATTAGAGTAAATTGCATTTTTGGTCCCTAAGGTTTGGCCAAATTGCAGGTTTGGTCCCTAAGGTTTCGAAAGTGCAACGGTGGTCCTCATTTTGAAGTTTTTGCTGCATGTTTGGTCTCTGATCAACATCAAATGACCAAATTACCCTCGCCTTCTTCTTTTTCTATATAAATGGTCCATGTTATTTTTTCGGAAATTTTTTTTTCCAAAAACATAATTCGAAATTTTTTTAGGAAAAAAATTTCTAATAAAAATTTTCTTAAAAATCTGAAAAAAATTCTAAAAAAAGGTTTTTTGTCAAAAAACTTTTTTTACTAAAAAAAATTCGGAAAAAAAAATTTAGAAAAAAAATTTCTAGATTTTTTTTTCTAAAATAAAATTCTAAATAAATGCGAAAAAGATTTCGAAAAAAATTAATTTTTTTTAAATAAAAGTTTTCTAAAAAAATTCAAAAAACTTTTTTAGAATTAACTTTTTAAGTACCGCAACCTTTCTTCTAATAAAATTTTTCTTAAAAAATCTGAAAAAAATTCTAAAAAAAAGTTTTTTTTTTTCAAAAAAACTTTTCTTCTTTAAAAAATAATTCGGAAAAAAAATTATTTTTAGAAAAAAAAATTTCTGGAAATTTTTTTTCTAAAATAAAATTCTAAAAAAACTTTTCTAAATTTTTTTTTAAAATAATGAATTCTAAATAAAATTTTATTTCAAGAAAATATTCTAAAATTTTTTTTCAAAAAACTTTAAAAAATCGCAAAATGGCATTGCGAAAAAAATTTATATTTTTTTTTTTAAATTCTAAAAAAAAAGTGTGTAAAAATGTGTGTGATCATTGGTATTTTTTTTAAACGTATATACATTTACACACATTTTTGCAATGTATATACGTTTTTACAATGTATATACGTTTTTAAAAATTTTAGAATTCTTTTTAGAAATTTTTTTTAGAAAAAGTTTTTTTAGGATTTTCTCAAATTAATTTTTTCGGAAAAAAAAGTTTTTTTTGGAATTTTTTTCCGATTTTTTTCGCATTAGAATTTTATTTTAGAAAAAAAAAATTTAGAATTTTTTTTAAATTGTTTTTTTTCCGATTTTTTCGGATTTTTTAAGAAAATTTTTATTAGAATTTTTTATTAAAATTTTTTTTCCTAAAAAAAATTTTCGATTTTTTTTTTTTTGAAAATTGTTTTTTCGAAAATAAAACATGGACTATTTATGTTAGAAAACTGAAAAGAAAATAGAAAAAGAAGAAGGTGAGAGTAATTTGGTCATTTGATGTTGATCAGGGACCATACATGCAGCAAAAACTTCAAAATGAGGACCACCGTTGCACTTTCGAAACTTTAGGGACCAAACCTGCAATTTGGCCAAACCTTAGGGACCAAAAATGCAATTTACTCATTTAATTATATAGTATTATCGTTTAAAAACAGAAAATCTTAATTATATTTTAAAAAGTTAGAGCATCAACATGTGCGAAAGTAAGAAAAATAGTTAGCAGAAATTGTAAATATAACCGTGGCATCAACCTTGTATTGGATTCTTGAGCGTGTCTCCTTATAATGTTATTGGGTCAAAGGTTTTTTAATTACATGGGTTTACACATAAATCAAATTTATTTTAAAATTTTTGTTTACTATATGGACATATAAGAATTTACCCGTGAAAATTGTGATAAAAGTACGACTAATAAGTATGCATGAGTTTTTCATTATGTACTAATATCAATTAATATTTTGTAAAAATTTTATTTGGATGAAAGATTTAACTTTGTTTAGCTAACATAGATGTTAATGTTGAGGTTGATGTTGTTGTTTAACTTTAACTATTGATATCATGTTGTACAAAATGTGCGAGTTTAGTAGCACATAATGAGCGTTGATAAAGTTAAAATATACTCCGTAAAGTTTTTTAAAATTGTTTTTTCGGATATCCGTATATAAACTTTAAATAATAATTACATGAGTCGTTATAAGTACAATCACGTATATTTATTTTCATATCACAGTAACTCGTACTTACCATTTGATATTTATATTACCGTTAATATTAATTTAACTGTATTTAATATTCAAACCCGTATACGTATAGATTAAA
Organism: Artemisia annua; assembly: GCA_014162995.1. Lineage (NCBI taxonomy): Eukaryota > Viridiplantae > Streptophyta > Magnoliopsida > Asterales > Asteraceae > Artemisia > Artemisia annua. Next base: position 57,798 of record LBNU01005544.1, on the reverse strand, counting down.
CTTTTATATAGGATAACATGAGTTCTTATTTATATTTAACGTACATAGTAAAAATATATTTTAATAGATAAAAGTTTAAAACTAATATTTATTTTAAAAGTATTTAACGTATATTAAAACTAATTCGTACATTTATAAAATTTTGTAAGTTTAATGGGTCTCAAACCAATACTAATACTCATGTAATTGTAAACAAAGTTTATATTATAAAGTGTAGGGGGTATAAAGTGTAAGAAGTTATTTGTTTATTATCTAAAGTTATCAAAAAACATGGAGATTCATAATTTTACACTTAACTCCATATAATATATTTAAAATTCAAGTTCTTGAAAAAATCTTGATTTCTTGTTTGGCCTTGTAGTTTGGCCGTGTGTGGGAGAGGAAAGAAAGAGAGATATATTTTTTTTTTGTTACTTGTATAATGGTAAATTATAAATAAACTCAGAAACTGTCGTGAACAGAGACAAAAAAGGTTGATCTGAGCAAGCAATTTTCTATTTTTATAGCGAAACTATATTAGGCAGAAAAATGAAATCATGTGAATGCCCAAAGTAGAAGTCAGCTAGTTGGATACTGTAATTATGATACGAGTATACAAATGACAAACGCTAACTTCTATGGAAATGCTTAACCAACTGATAGGAGTCAGCTAGTGGTGTCCAAAATGTATCAAGTTTACGTATCAACCAAGAAGTTTTGGTTCAAGTCTCAACTAGGACAATGCATGCGTAAGTTTAATTATTGTGTAAACAAAATTTTAATGACTAACCAAATAGCTCTCACATTCTCATGTCAAATGTGCTAGTTTCTTCAGTTGTTAGGTCACAGTTTTAATTCTTTATTGGTTAGTTTCCCCTCTTTTTTAGTGTGCTAGATCATTGTTAAAAATTGAGTTTGTCACCTTGTTCAACGCAAATGTGCATTATGATTTATGTCCCAAACTCATGCAAGTTTAAAACTTATTAAACGGTACGAGATTATGGAGCATAATCGTCTAGCTTCAGAGCAGAAAACTAACACACAGTATCGGACTAATGAGCCACTAAATCGACGTTTTGAAATAATATTTTCCGACAGAAAATTGTAACGAAACCACATTAATTGTTTACGATAAAAAATCATCCTATTGAGTCTAAATTGTAACAATACCTATGATTTAAACCAGCAAGACATTAATGTAACCAACCATATATTTATATTTGAAGCTCAAATAGCATTACAGGATTAAAATGCAAAATATTACTTACAGCCATTGTGTTTCATTGAAATAAAGATGATCGGTTTCACATGTGTTATGGTATAAATATATGAATTACTTAAATGATCAAAAACATAAAATCGTGTAAAAAAGAAAATGATGATAATTTTGGGAGAAATGATCAGCCATTCTAGAAGAGCGGATAATGTGCCGGTTTGCAAGGCGAATTGCATGAGAAAATGGAGGGTTCGAATGTCTGTCAATCTGTCCGCAAATCTATATATAATTGAGTTTTTTTTACCGAGTAATTGCTTTTAGAAAACATATTTGCCATTCTATGGCAAGTATGGACTATTATATATGCATTAAATGCACATTAAATAAAGTGATAAATTACTATATTTAAACATAATTTTCTCTTAAATGAATCAGAACATACCTTTTATAAACACGTTAACAAATGTCCAGTGGACACATATTAGCACAACATGTGATAAATTACTATATAGTCTTTTTTTTTTAATATTCTTTTCACTTTTAGTTTCTTTCTTTTCTTTTAACACAACATGACTAATCAAGTAAAACCGGCGACTGGCCGGTTTTGACTTTTTTAACGTTACAAAACATTGTCTGTGCTTTTTCTAACCCATATCACGCATGATTGGAAAATTTTGTTTGTTAGTTAAGGAAAGAAACTAACATACGACATAAATTTATACAAGCACTAATTGATCATACAATCAATTATATATGACAAGCTAATTGTACAGTGGAATTACTCTAGTAAAATATGCATGTGATAAAAAGCATAACACAAACGTAATTTTAAACAAATTAAATAATCAAGATATTAATGATAATATGAGTAAAGTCCGTGTATATGGATTAATAATACCTCTTATACTGTACGGCATTATACGTCTTCATAAACATCTTTTTCATTTAGAAAAAAATAATATTTGAAGAAAAGATGATATCATGTTATGAAGAGTAAATTTAAGATATAGCAATTAGAAAAGTTTGAAAGAAATGAAACTGACACTTTGAAAAGAGGTAAAATTAAAGTTAAACTTACACTCTAACTGGGAGAGTATTCTACGAGGTCATGCGCGGGAAAAGCAAAAAAAATGTAGGAGTGTATATGGATTGCGTATATGTGCCTGCTGCTTTCTACTCTGCCTAGCGTGGATTATTTGGCGATGTGAGCCTAGTAGTCAATGCATTTAATGATAGGTTGTGGCCTGGTCAGTGAGTCCGTGCTTTCTCATAAAGAAAGCTACCTGAGTACCGAATTGTTAACAGACTTTGAGTGTCATCTACTAATATTTATTTACAAAAAGTTCAATATTAGTATTTATGATAATTATAATTCTTAATAGAATTAACTACCCATTGACCCTTTACATTACTATTAAACTAAGATCAACAAATGACCTCCCACTTATTACCAAAGGTCTTGACAATGTGTAAACAAATTGGGCAGAGGAGACGAGCAGTTAATTGCATAAAATGCAACTCCTAGACTTATGAGACTGACAAGACTATTAGTAGAAAGTATTAATGTCATGAAGCATGTTTTAGTCTCATCTTATGCCCTCGGGTCCAAGGTCTGACCAACGCCATACTCGAAATTAAGTCGACCAAACAAGAACGTGCAACATATAACCAAAGGTCTGACCAATTGAGCAATATTGCCATGGATTTGGAATGGCCCTAAGGTCTGACCAAAGAGGTCAAGCAAAAGCACGTGTCCTTGGTTGGTTGGCATAGACTTAAAATTTTCCACATAGGGTAATACACATAAATGTGGTAAAATTTTGTGTACAAAGAAGCATGCAAAAACAACTTTGTAGCACTTTATTTTAAAAACTTTAGTAAATGACACTGTAGTGATCATCATGGTTACGGTAGCTCCAATCGAACTCGCAAGGAAGCGGGAGGACCAAGCAGCGCTAAAGCTATGACCGGTAATCCTTTAGGTTGACTGTGCGCACGCTTACATACACCCGCTTAAGTTTGTTCTAGTGGGTGAGCCGTAACTTCCAAGTGTCCATAGCGTCCAGTTTATTCATGAAAACTTGTTTCAATAATTTAGTTCTTTAATTTTACAAAAAAAATTTTCCACGATCAAATAGCAGGTCACAATTGAGCATGATATTTTAGGCGTGTAAATTTAAGGCTATATTAATGTCATGATTTCGATATGTATTTATTCATATTTGCATGCAATTAGGTGTAAACATGTAACAAATATGCAAATAGGAATAAATACATAAACATAAACATTAATCAAACACAATAAAATCGGATTCTCTAGCGAGTCTTCCCCAAAAGGAGAACCTTAAGAACAAATCAATCTAAAATAAAGATCAATTTTTCCAAAATTAAAATTTGTTACCATAAATAAAAAGATTTAATTTCCAAAAATAGAAGATTTAGTTTTCCAAAAATAAATTTTAGATCTTTAAAATAAGAAAGATTTACTTTCCTAAATAATCACATAAATAATTATGGCAAATTAATTAATTTTAATATTTTGCTATTTTATGTATCTAATTAACAATTAATTTTAATTAATGTTGTGTCTAGGTATTTTTTATTAATTAATGACAAGTATTGCATGATAGTTTGTCAAAACAAAAAATAAAACAAATAACTAAAGTTAGATTTCAGTGCAGCCTTTTTCGTCGTGTTTATTAACGTGTAACCATAACACTAAACACAGTTGACTCGTGATGCCACTGTTGTAATTTATATATCCAAGTTAAACCAATTAACACTAACGAGTACGCAGCGGATATTAGATCTAGTTAAGCAATTAAATGATTTAAGCACATAAATAATAAACAAATTAAAGGAAAGAGAAACAATGAAAATTAATGAAGACAACCCTTTGTAGTCCACCCGCAAATAAAACTAAGTAGAAATATATATCTACCTCCTACGGTTGCTCACACAAACACGTCAAACAAATACGCCGGCAGTGCTAGCCGTGTACCTAAACGTAAACCAAACACAAGTGTCAAAAGCTCAAAACCAAATCTTCCTTTCACGTAAAACAAATTCGAAACTAAATAAGTTAACGTTCGAATAGTATTAAGAATTGACACAGACAAACTTAACAAAGAATATTAATTCATTGTTATAATAGGCTTGATATGTTTGACAAAGTCAAACCAATCAATCTTGCTATGGTATCTGTATTGGCAATTCAATATGTGGGGTGTAACTGTGTGTTTTCTCATGGTCCGTGATTACTGAGCAGGAATGAGGGAGTATATATAGCCTGCCGTTAACCTACCCTATTCTTGATAAGGCTTAAACTAAAGCACGATAAGATGTCAAACTCTACCCGATCTTTTAGCCTTATCACAACTCTTCAACAATCCTTATCATTTGAATAAACCTGACAGATTTTGCTTCCAGAATCTTCCGAAATCAGGCCACAGGATTACGAACCAAGCCAACGGGACTTGTCTACGTTTACTTTGTGTCCAAACCGGGGCTCACTTTTGACGAGCTTTACGTGAAATATACAAACGTATCTTACAGTTTAATGTGTGTGCCCCCAAACCTCAGCTCCACACACCTTTAGCCGTATCGAGCCTCATCCAACTCTAACATTCCAGACAGTNTCACTTTTACTGATGACTATAGTCGGTATGGTTATGTTTACCTGCTGAAACATAAACATGAAGTGTTTGAAACATTTAAAGTGTTTCAAAAGGAAGTAGAAAACCAACTCGGGAAGACCATTAAGTCACTACGTTCTGATCGTGGAGGTGAATATATGAGTCAAGAGTTTTTGGATCATCTTAAGGAGCATGGGATTATTGCCCAACGCACTCCTCCCTACACTCCACAACATAATGGTGTGTTTGAGAGGAGAAATCGAACACTGCAAGACATGGTTCGCTCCATGATGAGTCAAACTACTCTTCCAAAGTCCTTTTAGGATTATGCCCTTGAGTCTGCTGCACGCATTCTCAACATGGTTCCAACTAAGAAGGTTGATAAGACACCATACGAGATATGGCATGGGCAAGCCCCTAAGTTGTCTTACTTAAAAGTCTGGGGTTGTGAGGCACTTGTTAAGCGTGATACACTTACCAAACCTGACAAACTGGAACCCAGAGCTATTAAGTGTATCTTCATAGGATACCCAAAGGAAACAATGGGATATTCTTTCTATCTTCCATCTGAGAACAAAGTATTTGTTGCTCGGAATGCTGAGTTCTTTGAGAAAAATCTCATGGATCAAGAAGCAAGTGGGAGTCTAGAAGATCTTGAAATTATTCAAGAAGAAGATACAAATCCTTCTGTAGACACTAGCTTAGGTCATGATGAGGATGATCAAGAAATTGATGAACCTCAAAGTGATATCAATCCCATTCGTAAGTCCACTAGGACACGCCGTGCCCCAGATCGAATGTGTTTATACGTCGATGCTGAAGAGCATGAATTAGGGGATCTTGGTGAACCCAAAACCTATAAAGCTGCATTGTTGGATCCTGAATCCAAGAAATGGCTTGATGCGATGAATGTGGAAATACAATCCATGAATGACAATGAAGTCTGGGAATTGGTTGAGCTTCCTCCTAATGGTAAAACCGTTGGTAGCAAATGGCTCTTCAAAAAGAAGACTGACATGGATGGTGCAGTACACACCTTTAAAGCTCGTCTCGTAGCAAAGGGCTTCACTCAAACCTACGGGGTTGATTATGAAGAGACCTTTTCTCCTGTTGCAGACATTAGAGCTATAAGGATTCTTATAGCCATAGCTGCGTTCTATGACTATGAGATTTGGAAAATGGATGTCAAAACCGCCTTCCTCAATGGACATCTTTTCGAAGAAGTCTATATGGAGCAACCTGAAGGTTTTGTTAATCCAAAATATCCTAACCGAGTATGCAAGCTCAAGCGTTCCATTTATGGACTTAAGCAAGCATCTAGGCAATGGAATAAATGTTTTGATGATGAGATTAAGAAATTCGGTTTCACTCAGAATCAAGATGAGCCATGTGTATATCAGAAAGCTAGTGGGAGTTATGTCACTTTCCTAATTCTATATGTTGATGACATATTACTCATGGGAAACAACATTCCAATGTTACAAGATGTAAAATCCTATCTTGGAAGATGTTTTGCCATGAAAGATCTAGGAGAAGCTGCATATATTCTTGGAATCAAGATCTATAGAGATAGATCAAGACGGTTAATTGGTTTAAGTCAAAGTGCTTACATTGAGAAAATATTGAAGAAATATTTTATGGAGAATTCCAAACGAGGAACTATCCCAATGCAAGATAAGCAGAAATTGAGTAAATCACAAGGTGCTGATACACCTGCTGAAAAAGAGCGCATGCAAAGAGTTCCCTACGCCTCGGCTATAGGATCAATTATGTATGCTGTGAGATGTACTCGTCCTGATGTTGCGTTCGCTCAGAACATAACAAGCCGATTTCAACAGAATCCAGGTGAACTTCACTGGACTGCTGTTAAGAATATTCTTAAGTATTTACGCAATACTAAGGATATGTTTCTGGTTTATGGAGGTGATATGAAACGAGAGCTCAGGGTTTCTTGCTACACTGATGCTGGATATCTGAGAGATGCTGATGACCTAAAATCTCAGACTGGATATGTATTCGTTTTGAATGGAGGTGCTGTTGACTGGAAAAGCACAAAGCAAAGTATTTATGCAACTTCATCTACAGAAGCTGAGTATATAGCTGCTTATGATGCATCTAAAGAGGCTGTATGGATTCGAAAATTCATTTCTGGGCTTGGCATTGTTCCCACAATTGAAGAACCCGTAAATATGTATTGTGATAATACTGGAGCCATTACTATAGCTAATGAAAGTGGAATCACCAAGGGTGCTAGACATTACCGCACAAAAGTTCATTATCTTCGAGAGACCATTGAGATGGGTGACGTGAAGATATTAAAAGTTCACACAGATGACAATCTAGCTGATCCATTTACGAAGGCTTTAGCATATCCTAAGCATTCTAAATTGACTAGGGATATTGGTTTGATACCAGCTAGTAGTCTCATGTAAATCTGTGTGTTTAATTAGTATTTGGATAATTTGGAATTGTAAGACAGTTTATTTTCTGATAAATAAAGTTACGAGGTATTTGTTATTTTATTCATATAACCTGTTATTCCATATTTGCATGTTTAATCCATGAAATGATTTATCATTCTAAATATGTCCATTGTCGGTTAACAATATGGGAATATTGTTATGCAAGGCAAATGTGAGTGTTGGTTATATTCTATGAGAATGTGGATTGTTCCCGCCAAACTCATATGTATTCACAAGGGATGCATATTGGATACCCCAAATTTCAAACATTTAATTTTGGATCCTTGTCATGAGTAAAATGTTGAAATGGTTTGTTAAGTCATCCTTAGACTTGAGATACAAGCAAGTTCTGTTATGTGTGGATATCACTTTTGTAATTATATTCCAAACGCTGTCCTGAATAAGGTAGTTATAAAAGCTATTTTTCGGAGTGATGTGAAGCAGCATCCACAACACTTGTAGTCAACAAAGGATTTGTTACTCCACTTGATATGTGCAGAAAGATACCATGGGCCCTCTCCAGAATTAATCAGATAATTGTTCGGCCGAACCCAAAGGGTAATGCAAGATGATTCTTGATTACATTTGGTATATCTAATTAAATTCTATAACGAGAATCAAAATGGTTAAACTATATGGAATGAGTTAGGATCCATATCCATGGTTTAACGGTATCTATAACAAAGGATGATAAGAGCAAGACATAAATGACCATGCTACTGAGAATATTTTTTGAAACTTTATCTCAGACATTTCTAGTTCAATAACGAATGTGAGTGTTGCTAGACGTTTCCGTCATTGGTATATGTGCTGTCTGCTACTCCAACTCCCAAGTGGGAGCTGTTGGGTTATGGTAGTTAGATTAGCCGATGTACGACTAGAAATGTGTGAGCCTATTGGGGGCACATACGTTAATACACGAAGAGTACGTTTATTAAAGATTTAATATATATACTTGTTATATTGATTAAATGATTAATATGTTTCACGAATATAAAAGAGAGTGATTAAAATGTCGAAACGAAAACTATTGTCCTCATCCCAAAAGTGGCAGATTTTGAAGGATTTTAGAAAAGGATTTGTGTGCAAATTATAATGATAATTAAGGTCTTAATTGAAAAGACTTGGAGTAGGGAACAAGTTAAAAGATTAGGGTTGAGGGGCTATATAAACACCTCATTCCAATCTCTTATAATTCGTCCCATAGATATTGATGCGCGTGGATTGCAACACGCACTACGTTTTACCTCTCGAGGGATCTCGAGAAGCTTGCAATCCCCACCAGGCAGTGTACCTGACCGATGTAGTATAGTGAAGTGGCAAGTACCCGGGGATTGATCGTTCTCTCACAGGGAATAGTGTTCGTTAGGCTAAAGGCTACTCTAATCTAGGTCTAAGGGTGGAGGAAGATTCTTTTTGTATTTTTATATTTTATGAAAGCAGTAAAATCTCTGGTTTTGGAGGATAGGGCGGAATTAGTTGCTAGTCAACTAACCCAAATTATCTACTTCTAAGCTACTTATATTTTTGTATTTTTTTGTTTTAGAGAAAATCAGTGGTGGAGAATAGTGTTTACTTAGATTTCATTACTCCCTAACTATCTTTTACCATG
>LBNU01005544.1:12934-41559 GCA_014162995.1 Artemisia annua | reverse complement strand
TATATATATATATATATATATATATATATATATATATATATATATATATATATATAACAACATACAAAATTACAAAATATATGTTGCTCAAATACAATGCAATTAAAAAAAATCAATAATCCGATAGAAAATTTGAGATTAATATGTTTTCGCCATCACCAATTTAAATACAAGCTAAGAGTTTGCGCAATGCAGCGCGGCAAAGAAGTAGTACACGAAACATTTCATAATATTTTCAAAGCTACTATAAGCAAGAGGTTGTTGAGAGTTATCTATGCTATACCTAAAAACCTCTCCCCTTTTTGGCGATTTTTGGCGACACACTAACCCTAAATCGTTTTTTCCTTAATTTGTTTTTCACACCAAATCTTCTAACAAACCTGATTCGAGTATTAATTTAGCATTCTCTGTTTCATCTTTACTTTAGTTTTGTGTTTACTTATTAGAACAAATTGTGTTTTCGTGTTGGGTTTTCGCTTTTTAGAGTTTCTTTTCCTTTGATCGCTAATTAGGGTTGTTTATCGGACAATTATTAATACTATAATCATTTCATTTATTACGCTACATGGAGGGTGACTAAGGATCTTTTTATGTTCAATTTCAAGCCCTAGTTTTTACTAGGGTTTATTCGTTATTTAAATTTAAGACAGTACTGTACTTCTAATTTTTTTTCTATGTTATTGAAGCTTGACGCTACGGGTGCTTCTGCTTTTTTATTGTTGTGTGCATGTTTCGAGTATGATTAGTGGGTTTTGAGTTCGAGAAGGAGAGGGGAAAAAGAAGAAAAAATATGCTAGTATACCTGATAACATAACAGTACAAATGCAAATTCTGAGAGTGTTAATATGAATGTTAACTTTTTCCGATGCTAAGTGATTTGGTCTCAAAGGTTCTTAACACTTATGGGAAATTATTGGCGGCGGATGGTAAGCCTCTAAAACCCAGGCAAGGCGCTCTTGTGGAACCAGGAAGTGTTAATGAAGGTGTTGTTGAGTTCGTGAACACCATTCTGGATGACAATATTGAGCAGGTTGTTGGGGAACAAGTTGTAGCTAATAAGACTAATGTGTTGAATACTACGCATGGGATAACAAAAGTTGATGATGGAAGTGCGCATGCTCATAATGAGAACACGAATGGGAAAGCAGATGTTGTTAATGGAACCGACCAAGGTACTACTATGGACCAGTCAATTGTTAACAATGAGAATGTTTACCAATCACAAAAGCAGACTACAATTGTAGACCAGTTAACTGTTGAAGCATGTATGAGCGTAGTGGAAGCATTGCATGGAGCTACTAATGCCCCAAGTGATATACCTAAGATAAGTCGTGTAAGGGCTGATAGGGGAGACTAAACTATACCAAACGTGAATGTAAGTAATACTTCAGAATCTTTTGGTAGTTTGGTTAATAATGAGGTTAATAACATTAAGGAAAAAAGAGTGCTTAACACGGGTAAACCTATGAATGCTAAGGCTGAAGTCCAAATACCTAAGCCATCTGTTTTGGAAGTTCATTCTAGATTTGGTTTTAGTTTGAACGGTTAATTCGTGGGCAAAAGAGTAGCGTTCCTAGTTATTGAGTACTATGTTAAGAATGCATGGAAGAAGTATGGCTTAGTTCGAGTAATGATGAACTCGAAGGGTTTCTTTTTCTTCAAGTTTGCTTCGATTGAAAGTATGAATGGGGTTTGAGAATGGTCCATGGTTTATTCGATCTGCACCTATGATCTTGAAGAAATGGATGCCTAATGCTAATTTACTTAAGGAAGATTAGAATTCGGTTCCCATTTGGGTAAAATTCCATGATATTCTTATTATGGTGTTTATTGCAGACAGATTGAGTGTGATGGCTAATAAGCTTGGTAACCCGATTATGCTTGATTCGTATACGAGTACTATGTGTCTACAATCTTGGGGTCGTACAGATTATGCTTGTACATTAATTGATATTAGGGTTGATCCGGAGTTAAATGATGAGAGGGTTATTGCTATTCCTAATATGGAAGATGATGGAGAGATTCTTCACACAGTGAGGGTTGAGTACCTATGGGAAGACCTAGATGTGATGTGTGTATGATATTTGGGCATGATGATATGTTATATCCAAAATAGGTTGTTAAAAAACCAAAGAATGATGGTATCCAACAGTCTCCTAGACAGACTTCTCGTTATTCTAATGTGGGGTCTAAATTTCAGTTTAAACCTAAGAAACAAGTTTACCAAGCATTCTCTAATAAGAATGGTGCTAGTTCTAGTGGTACGTAAAAGAATTCTAAAGTAGAGACGAGCTCGGCAAATCCTTTGATGCGCTTAATTTGATTGAGAAAGATGATGAGCTTGGATCAAATGGGGGTCGCCAAATTCAGGTAAGAAAGTTGTCCAAGATGTGGTTGTTTCGGCATCTGGTAGTCCAAGTACTACACCTTTGATTTCAAGGATTAATGAACTGGAAAATCAGATGCTTGATGTGAAGGTTGTGCCAACGGGTGATGATGGGAAGCGGCTAAAACCTTGTAAATCAACGCTTCATAGTTCTTCAACTGTGGCTTCTCATAAAGTTGATGATCCAGTTAATGAGGATAGTGATAGTGAAGTGTTCGAGGTATATAATGAAACTGCCAGTTTCATGGCTTTTACGAGCACCAAGGTTAATAAAGCTTCTAAAAGTGGCAGTTAAGTAGGAAATAAAAGCTTGTATGAACAATGGAAGAAAACTTATAATGAAGACCCTTACAATGATGATGATTTTGTTGATCCTGGTTTGGCTGATGCTCAAATGCAGTTTGCTAATGCCTTTGATATTAATCTTCATGGTCAACTTGGATAGCATTTGTAGTATGTCTCATAAGTGTGACATGTCATACTTATTATAGTTTAGGTTTGAAGCACAGTTAGTGCGTTTGTTTTCGCCTAGTTTTGTGCTGAGATGTGAGATTCATCCACATTTGTTGTGCTTAATTGTTTTTTGAGTGATAAATTTGCCGAGAAAACCCTTTACCTAAAAACTTATGATAGGCATATACAACTATAAACCCAATCCTATCGAAACAAGATATGATAAGCAAATAGTATCATCCATTTATTTGTGCAACTTACCACAAAAGATAATTTCACTAATACATTTTTAATGATTTATTTATTAGTGTCATTTTGTTACTTTGCGATTTGTAGTAGTTTATTCTTAAATAATGTGCTTTTGGATAATGAAATAGGATATATTGATAATTTTGCTACCGAAAATTATACATTCAGACAAAATGTTGAATGATTTATAATATGAATAGATTTTTTGCATCAAATTTAAATTGATTACTTGACGGCTGTTTTACTAATTTTTCTATGGAATTGAATATGATTCTGTCTAAGGAGATTAAGGAATCTAATTAGAAAGATAACGATAAAAAAACTGTTACATAGCGTATTGCTGATGTGGAGATTTGGCTTCACACCAATCATAATGAAGTAACATATGCATACCATTAAGACACTTTTTTTTATTATTATTATTGATTTCTAAATGTTTTTTTAAGCAAACCAATTACAAATGGGAATGTAGACCGGTACTATATGGAAGTGCGAGGGAAAAAAAAAAAAAAAAAAAAAAAAAAAAAAAAAAAAAAAAAAAAGTTATACATTTTCATCCTAACATGTAAGATATACTTATTACTACATATACTAGACAATTGCTCATGTATAGCGACGTCAATGTATAATGTTCAACAAAATTCAATTGTGTCAATCTAGTGTGATGCGGTTTATCATTTATTTGTGCAAAACTAAACAATTTTAGTTGCGAACTTGCGTTTCAATGTTTTTCTAATTTATCTAATTGTCACCCAACAATCTTATACTCTTACACTTTTTATCTTAAAACTTCACTTAACCAAACTAATATTGTCAAAATATCAGTTATCAAATCCTTTAAGTAATAAGGAATATGTTGTAAGTTAGAGGAATATAATAAATTACATAATGATTGATACTCGGAGAGTTAATAATTAATAAATGAGTTATCGTATCAATAAATCAATTAAAAATAAAAGAATTAATTAAAAGTAATAATTAATTAAGTAATAATTTGGAAGTAAATCGGGATGATATTCAAATAGTTAAATAATTAGTCAAAATATGCATTAAGGGTAAGTTAGTAATATACATTCTAAGATATTTAAATAAAAATATTTCCTTTTATACGTAGTATAAATAGAGTTGAGATGAACACAAATTCTCTATAGATCTAATAAACAAATTATGAACTCATTTCTTCATCAAAATAAACAAAACCATTTTCCACTTTTTTGTTAAAATAAAATATCTTGTAAAAGAAATCATTAAGCAACAAAAAATACACTATCGTGGCGAGATTTTTTTAATCTTTCAGCAGACGGGCAGTTCAATATTTTCAACGAACATTTTTTCGAGTTTTGTTTTTGTGTTAGACTTTTCGTACGGAAAAATCACCATGCGATTTCTTATTTTATCAAGCTTTTGTACAAGGCATGGACATATATCATGCTCTTCATGTAAATTGTAACAACCTAGGTTTGTCTTTATCGCACGTTGCTGCGCGTTTTTAGACACTTAACTATTTATATTATGATATGATCCATATGTTATGCATATTAAAATTAATAAAAATGTTATGATTTACGCTTATACATAATATTTACATGTATAAATGTTTTAGCTCGTTGTGACCGCATTTAGCTAATACATTTCTATCAGAAATTAATTATAAAAAACGACATATTAAGTTGGCATCGTATATGAAATGTGTTACGTTACCATATTAGTATAAATATTTATTAGTTATTTAAGATGATATTTGCCGTTTTTGTGTTATTAATTAATAAATAGTTATGGTTAAAAATGAAATTTTTTAATAACTCACCAAACAAACTAACTGATTTTATATATTTTGTAATGTAATTTGTTTTATAAATTCAAACAAATATTGTAAGTTTCGAAATATTAGGCTCGTTTTAATTGTAATTGTAAAATACTTTTAAATCATTTATTTTTAAATAAATGTTTAGTTCGTTTACGCAAGAAGCAAACTAAGATAATTACTCTTATTTCTTAATTTATCATTTGTAAATTGTTAATTAAGGGGCAAAGCAAAAAAGCTACCAAAAAATTACTACATTAACCATACTTTTAACTTTTAAGGACGTTTAAGAAATGTTTGACTAAATTTTTTGGAAAGAATGAATAAATACGACACCGTACCCTACAACGAATTTGTATATACAGAACTAGTTATAATACCTGTGCACGCACAGGGTTTTTAAAATTTCGTTTTGATTATTTATTATTATCGATTAAGAAATGAATCACAAAGACGTTAACACATAAATCATAAGTATAGAAGAATAGTTGTATCTCACATCCGTGACTACCAACTCAATAACATTATCGCAGTATAGTAACGTAATAACCTGATTAAAAACCATATATTCTTGCTTAATAATTCTCATGTACATACTTTAATTCCTTTACAACGGCCAACTATTACGTTTTCTTTTTGTTCTTATTTTTTTTTTATGAAACATCACGTCAATGAATAAAGTTAGGCTATCATCTACGTAGTATTTCTTTTTTTGATTTAGGAGGTGATTGTTATCAAATAAGGATTGTGATGCGTGCATTTTTTTTTTAAATTTAAGGAAAACACCTTCTACATTAAACAATGACTATCTAACCCATGTGTTTGTTTGTTTTTTCTTAATAATTAGCTTTGTATAACGTTTTTAACTGACAGACATGCTGAGGTTGATGTTGATGTTATTGTTTAACTTTAACTATTGATATAATTTTGTACAAAATGTGCGAGTTTAGTAGCACATAATAAGCGTTAATGAAGTTAAATATGTTCCGTAAAGTTTTTAAAATGTTTTTATGGATTTTCATATACAAATTTTAAATAACAATTTCATGAGTCGTTGTTATAAGTAGAATCGCGTATATTTATTTTCATATCACAGTAACTCGTGCTTACCATTTGATATTTATATTCCCGTTACTAATAATTTAGCCGTATTTAATATTCAAACCCGTGTACGCATAAATTAACCTTTTAAATAGAATAACATGAGTCGTTATTTAAAAAATATTCTAACGGATGAAAGTCTACAATTAACAATATTAAAACTAATTCGCATATTTACAAAATTTTGTAATTTAAATATATGAAAGTCTGAAACTAATACTAATACTCATGTAATTTTAAACAAAGTTCATATTATAAAGTATAAGCGGTATAAAGTGTAAGGGGTTATTTGTGTTTTTTCTAAAGTTATTAAAAAACATGGAAACTTGTAATTTTACACTTAGCTCCATATATTTTATTTAAAATTCAACCACCAAAGTTTTATTAATTACTTCCTCTTTTTTTAAGTTTTTGTTTTCATAAATTTGACACCTATATTTTTATGCATTTTTTTCTTAACCAAATTTATCCACCAAATTTTTTAATTTTGACCAAATTATATTCAATTTTGACTTTCTATTGACCAATCACGTCGCTCGATTTTGCTAACGTGGCAAAATCGAGCTCTCCTATTGGTCCAATTTTTTTTACATTGAGAAAGGATTTGCAAAAAAAACTCCGAAATGATGTAATTCTTTTATTATATAAAAGATTCGTGTTTTAAATGCATGTAAATGATAACCCGTCTCGTTTGGTAGAAATAAGATGTTTGAGCCCTTTATAACCATAAATTTGTCGGACTACTAATTATCTTTTGTGTCACTATGATTACATATATAATATAGATAGCAGGCGTACTGGGCCTAAACTGTATTATACATAATTGGGCCCCAACCCAACAAATAAAAACACTGGACTTCGCCAAAGCCCAACAACGGGCAAGGCACCCACAAAGACGCACACAGGTCACCCAAGTAACACTTTCGTAGTAAGCTTGCGGACCAGTTCACGGTCGCGGAAGATGACCTGTGTCAGCAACTTCGATTAAGCTACGGACCCTTGTCCGACAAGGTCCCCACTCTGGCCACCAGCAACAATAAGCAAAATACTAGGAAACCCTCGTATTTGGCTCACCTATAAAAGGCAACCTCTGAATACACTTGCGAGGTATGACTTTCTCACACATCCCAATACACACATATTTCTCTAACAACATGAATACTTACTCTCATGTCGGAGCTTAATCATGGGTCCGTCCTCACGGTAAGGCTGACGGTTTACCCTCATTTGTGCAGAGAACAAATCTACTACTTGGATTAGTGCAAAACGCTCTTATCAACGGTCCAGTTAATTCCGAGTTGCTATTATCCGGGTGTTTGCTTGGATACGATTTCCTAACACTTCATGACTTATATGGAAACATAAGAAATGATGGGGTTCCACATGAGTAGATTATGTCTTCATAGAAATTTTCAATTCTTCTAACGTCAAAGGAATTATACTTGTGTGTAGTATTATTACACTTTCGACTTTCCTGGTTTTGTGGCAGGTATCATGGATTAAAATAAATTCATTCTAACTTTACAAACACAATTCTATTGATAGTCAATTTGAGGTTATTGTTCAAGTTATTGAACAAAAGGGAATATTTTAGTGAATGCATACTTTAATTATTGTTCATTCACGAACAAAATACTAATTAACCATATAGTTACAACAAACATGTCATTTTGTTTATATTTTTGTACATACTATTGACTAAAATAATACTTAACAATTCTCACACTTAGAAGTTTAGAAATTAACTTTTTTTTTAATTGTTTTTGTACAGCTTCAAACTTTCAATTACAACAAATCTCTAGCAAGAAGCTAGACGAAAAAAGATTACAAGCATGGGCGGAGCTTAATGAGGACCGGGAAGGGTCCCGGCCCCTAGGTCTAGCCTGTTAGTGTATTTATTTGCGATTTCATGTGTTAAAAAATTTTCTTTTTCATCTCGGCCCTCCCATCTAATGCTTTTTCGGAAAAAAAATTGTTTCGGCCCTCCCACAAAAAATTTTCTAGCTCCGCCACTGATTACAATATATTAGTACATGCAGTATTAGGGTCGTAAAGTCAATCAATCCAACAAGGATCGAAACTTCAATTCTATTCCTATATTTTTAATCTAAGAATGTGAATAAACCTTGATATCTTCAGCCAAAGTATCCTTGCGGAACAAGGTGTGCTTTGACATTTTTGACATTAAATCGCCAAGAAAAGACACCTTGGCTGATAAATTATGATATGGTCACACACTTTGGATGGCTCATAGGATCGGAATAAGAAAGTTGTCCAGCTTGGCTTTCATGGATCACGGATCCAAGTTCAATTGTATATATCTTATGTATTACTTTATCTACCTTTTGCTAGTTGATCTATATTGTGACCAATTGATCAATACTTTAAAGTGTAGACAAAGTTTAATGGTTCCATAGAAACTCCTATATTGTGGAGTACTCGATCAAGTCTCTATCACTTCTCATGATAATGTTAAGAGCGTAGGAAACATGACGTAACGCCCCATCAACCTACTAATGTAGAGATATATATTGTGATATAGTTAGCTTACCTGCATCAGAAACCCTGGCTCATGGCTTTTTTCCTAGATCTCTATCCTGTCACTCGATTTTCTCCAAAACATGTTACCATGTTTAGAAGTTTTACTTGGTATACACCTAATGTCTCTCCTTCTCATGTGTATGACCAATGTGGGCTGGATTTTCCTGAGGTATATTATAAAGCAATGTGAACATATCAACAAGTAATGAGGGAACAAAGACTTGCAACCATAATTAGGAGTTCTCAAAATAACCGATAATCAGTATATTTGTTGCGAAAAGTGTCATCTTTTTTAGGAACTCAAACTTATGAAGACGTAACCAAGCCGTATATTATTTTTGTCTACGAAAAACCAACCCAGTCGAGCTAATTAGATGAGAAACGAAATGGGAAACATGTATTAATATGCTGATGGCGTTTTGATATTGCATGTGCATGCGATTAGCTTAGGTTTCATGCGAATTAGAAAAGGTGCACAACCTAACTTTACATCCCACAAGTCAAAATTCATGCAACAATGATGTCATGACTTGTAAGCGCAAATAATTGAGTTTTTTCACGTCAACTTCACAAAAAGTGAGCTTATTTGTGACGACATGTTTATGTGAATATTAAGCGTTATAATATCATTGAGGGACTCCCAAAATGCCGTATTTGAAAGACTATAAGCATAGCCTATTTGAGCCACTAACTAAAGTTCTCTTTCGAGTAAGCATCTCAAATGCAACTTCTTAGACTTCTGTAGTCTTTTTCCTTTTTGTTGTAATTAAAAATCTCTTAATAATATACAAGTAACTTTGCATAAAGTTCATAGAAAAGGTGAATTCAATATATGCTCCTTTTCAAAAACAAAATGAACTTATGCATTTACCAAAGACACATGCATCAACTTTGTCATGAAAAATGGAACACATATAAGTATTTGTATAAATAAGTACACAAACTCCTTCTCTATACTTATAAACACATACATGCTCATATACACGACAAACATCAAACTCCATATCTCTCATAATCTTGTCTGGCAACACGTCATGGCGATTGGAGAAGCGTTTTAAGTGTGAAAAATAACCATCACATATCCAAGAAGACGACGGAAACCAAAAAACAACAACTGATTTCATCGTATTAAGGTTAGGTTTATACCTATTTTTACATGTAATATTCTGAAAGAATATATCTGAATTCTCTGAAGAGGATATTGTTTATTAAATAGGCATACACGAGTACAAACAGCCCATCATTCAGATGGAATAATTTCTCTTTATTAAATTTAAACTAGAAAATTTATTATTGTCTTTTGCATTGTTCTTCACTCTAACCTAGTCTCCAAATCCCATCATTTATGTGAGTGTGTGCAGAGTGAGCATGTGCATGATGGATGCATCTCGAGGCGGAGCTCATGGGGATGCAGAGATTATCGTTATAAACGACCTTGAACAGATTCAGAATAAGGATTCTGTTAACAATAACGTTAGTGGAGATACACAAGTTCACTTCTTTCATCATCTTCTTCGAAGTATACCTGTAAATAAGGTTAGTTTTCTCCTTCACTTACTTAAAGTCTTCCAATTAATCACATTGTATCTTAATATAAATGTTTTTAGAAGGATCATACACATAGAAACATCTCAAGAGAATAAATTATTTGAAACGACCGGATTAGAAAAAATGTGAATCTCAAAAGGTCTTGTATTACATTTTAGTTTTGAAATGATAGCAAATTTATAATTTATGAACAAGTAAACTATGATTATGTCATGAGTTTCATTTTTGGTTAATGATATGATAGTAAGCGAATGCTGAACTATATTTATAGAACATGTCTAATATACATTTTCTATGTTTTCCAAAACAATGGAAAATATAACAAAAATCAAATATTATGAGCTAATGTAATTGGTTAATGGACTATTTCCCACGTGTTTTATATTTTTCTTTCTGTCTGTAAATGTTTGGAGTCTTTCTCAATCGTTTGGTGTACTAACAATTCTGTTTATTTAAAAACCTTGATATTTAAAGTGTTTAGTGCTTCAGAAACACTTTTTAGAAACGAAACTTGCTATTTTTGGAATTAGATTGTATCGACAAATTGTTTCTTCCTAATCGTGCCAAACGTTTTGGTGTAAGAAATGCTTTGAGCATAAAATTAGTCACAAATTTAGGTCTTTCAATAATTTCTCTATTCTTTTTACGCCACCCAACCCACAAGTCAAATCGAAATGTTATCTCTTTTAGTTGCGTTAATCGGTGCAATTGATTAGATGAATGTGACATTTTAAGCCCAAAATGATAGAAAATTAATTTTAGATTAGCTAAAAAAGTATAAACCAGTGCACGAACTGTTTTTAACATGTAGGCCATGATAATAGTCCAAGTTCATAGTTGGATTTGTCCACTTGAGTAAGAGTTGTACTTTTAAAGTTAGTTTATCAAAAAGTTTATTTTGCTCATGGGTTTGATTATAAAAAGTTGGGAACATATTTAAACCTATGTTATGGCCATCACCTTCAATCTCACATGCTATTATTATAAGGTGATTGTCATCTTTTAAACATCTTAATCATGTAAACAAATGCATGCGCGGTTGAATGTTACCATAACAACAAATTAGGAATATAATATTATTAGCATAAAGTATGTTCTATTTACATTAACATGGAAGGGATCCAGTGAGAACTAAATTAAAATTGATGTGGTGAGAAGTGACTATAACACATTTGAGTTTTGAGATACAACGACTTGAATTAGATGCATATCTCTATGCATTTAGATGGACGCCCTTGAGTATTGAAAGTTAGTTTGAAATGAAAATGGTGCAAATTGATTTTATGATTCCGTCACATGTAGAGGAACAAAATTAAAGATAAATCATGAAATGCATCTAATATACGTATA
The DNA here is from genome assembly GCA_014162995.1 of Artemisia annua. NCBI lineage: Eukaryota > Viridiplantae > Streptophyta > Magnoliopsida > Asterales > Asteraceae > Artemisia > Artemisia annua. Next base: position 30,127 of record LBNU01005544.1, on the reverse strand, counting down.
TGCATCTAATTAAAAGATAGAAAACACGTTATGATGGATCTAAGATAATATGGATGCATCTAATTTAGGTCGGTGTATCTCGAATATGCGGTTATAGTTACTTCTCATCACTCTCATTTTAAGATTACTTCTCATTTGATCCTAACTCTACTCTAATATAATCATTGTTAATTAGCTAATAATCTAAATATCTAATCAAGTATATAGTACTACTCAATAAGAAAATACAGTCTCAACTTTAATATTGTGGTTGAAGATGTATAGTAATGTAAAAAAACATTTTATGAAGTACTGTTACATCATAATTTTGCTGAACTAGGTTCAGCTTAGTATCAGTTTTTTTACCGTTAAAACCCTACCCAGGCCAAACAATATTTCCACTTTTAGATTTGAGTCCTCGCCACTTCTTGTCTTGTCATATACCGATAAGCCAAAAGTCTGATGAGATAATTTTTTTTTACTTTTATTTACACGGGTCTAGCTCCTTGAACCATATAATGTGTTTTTGGATGGTTGGCTAGTAGTCATGCCAAAATTTTGTCCGTACAAAATGTCTCATTTGAAGCTAATAGCCCGCTATGAACAATTATTGATAGTGATATGCGACGAAAAGATCTCCATATGTACTCACCACTTGATATGGGTCAATGTCTAATCGAATTATGTTAAAATTAATATAAGTGAATCATGAAAGACAAGCAAAAAAAGTTATATCCTTTGTTATCGGTTACATTATGACGGCTATACATATTCTAGAGGTGTTTTCCTTTACGCTTGTGTGCGAAAATTTTTGTGATAGAGTTTCCGCTTACAAACGTGTGAACAGTTCTGACAATTGAAATTTTCAGAAACTTATAAACTTGTTAAAGTGTATACAACCAGCTAATTTGCAAACTTCATTCTAACTTTACAAACACAATTCTATTGATAGTCAATTTGAGGTTATTGTTCAAGTTATTGAACAAAAGGGAATATTTTAGTGAATGCATACTTTAATTATTGTTCATTCATGAACCAAATACTAATTAACCATATAGTTACAACAAACATGTCATTTTGTTTATATATTTGTACATACTTTTGACTAAAATATATAATACTTAACAATTCTCACACTAAAATAATACTTAACAATTCTCACACTTAGAAGTTTAGAAATTAACTTTTTTTTTTATTATTGTTTTTGTACAGCTTCAAACTTTCAATTACAACAAACCTCTAGCAAGAAGCTAGACGAAAAAAGATTACAAGGTATTAGTACATGCAGACTGCAGTATTAGGGTCGTAAAGTCAATCAATCCAACAAGGATCGAAACTTCAATTCTATTCCTATTTTTAATCTAAGAATGTGAATAAACCTTGATATCTTCGGCCAAAGTATCCTTGCGGAACAAGGTGTGCTTTGACATTAAATCGCCAAGAAAAGACACCATGGCTGATGAAATTATGATATGGTCACACACTTTGGATGGCTCAAAGGATCGGAATAAGAAAGTTGTCCAACTTGGCTTTCATGGATCACGGATCCAAATTCAATTGTATATATCTTATGTAGTACTTTTTCTACCTTTTGCTAGTTGATTTATATTGTGACCAATTGATCACTACTTTAAAGTGTAGACAAGTTTAATGGTTCCATACAAACTCCTATATTGTGGAGTACTCAAGTCTCTATAACTTCTCATGATAATGTTAAGAGCGTAGGAAACATGTAACGCCCCATCAACCTACTAACGTAGTGATATATATTGTGATATTGTTAGCTTACCTGCATCAGAAACCCTGGCTCATGGCTTTTTTCCTAGATCTCTATCCTGTCACTCGATTTTCTCCAAAACATGTTACCATGTTTAGAAGTTTTACTTGGTATACACCCAATGTCTCTCCTTCTCATGTGTATGACCAATGTGGGCTGGATTTTCCTGAGGTATATTATAAAGCAATGTGAACATATCAACAAGTAATGAGAACAAAGACTTGCAACCATTATTAGGAGTTCTCAAAATCACCAAATAACCAGTATATTTGTTGCGAAAAGTGTCATCTTTTTTGGGAACTCAAACTTACGAAGAGGTAATCAAGCCGTATATTATTTTTGTCTACGGAAAACCAACCCAATCGAGCTAATTAGATGAGAAACGAAATGGGAAACATGTATTAATATGCCGATGGCGTTTTGACATAATGACATTGCATGTGCATGCGATTAGCTTAGGTTTCTTGAGAATTAGAAAAGGTGCACAACCTAACCTTACAGCCCACAAGTCAAAATTTATTTAACAATGATGTCATGACTTGTAAGCGCAAATAATTGAGTATTTTCACGTCATTTTCACAAAAGTGAGCTTATAACTTGAGACGACATGTTTATGTGAATATTAAGCGTTAGAAAAATCTTTGGAGGAATCCCAAAATGGTGTATTTGAAAGACTATAAGCATAGCCTATTTGAGCCACTAACTAAAGTTCTCTTTCAAGTAAGCATCTCAAATGCAACTTCTTAATTAGGCTTCCTCTAGCCTTTTCCCTTTTGTTGTAATTAAAAATTTCTTATAATATCCAAGTAACTTTGCATAAAGTTCATAGAAAAGGTGAATTCAATATATGCTCCTTTTCATAAACAAAATGAACTTATGCATTTACCAAAGACACATGCATCAACTTTGTCATGAAAAATGGAACACATATAAGTATTTGTATAAATAAGTACACAAACTCCTTCTCTATACTTATAAACACATACATACGCATATACACGACAAACATCAAACTCCATATCTCTCATAATCTTGTCTGGCAACACGTCATGGCGATTGGAGAAGCGTTTTAAGTGTGAAAAATAACCATTACATATCCAAGAAGACGACGGAAACCAAAAAACAACAACTGATTTCATCGTATTAAGGTTAGGTTTATACCTATTTTTACATGTAATATTCTGAAAGAATATATCTGAATTCTCTGAAGAGGATATTGTTAATTAAATAGGCATACACGAGTACAAACAGCCCATCATTCAGATGGAATAATTTCTCTTTATTAAATTTAAACTAGAAAATTTATTATTGTCCTTTGCATTGTTCTTCACTCTAACCTAGTCTCCAAATCCCATCATTTATGTGAGTGTGTGCAGAGTGAGCATGTGCATGATGGATGCATCTCGAGGCGGAGCTCATGGGGATGCAGAGATTATCGTTATAAACGACCTTGAACAGATTCAGAATAAGGATTCTGCTAACAATAACGTTAGTGGAGATACACAAGTTCACTTCTTTCATCATCTTCTTCGAAGTATACCTGTAAATAAGGTTAGTTTTCTCCTTCACTTACTTAAAGTCTTCCAATTAATCACATTGTATCTTAATATAAATGTTTTTAGAAGGATCATACACATAAACATCTCAAGAGAATAAATTATTTGAAACGACCGGATTAGAAAAAATGTGAATCTCAAAAGGTCTTGTATTACATTTTAGTTTTGAAATGATAGCAAATTTATAATTTATGAACAAGTAAACTATGATTATGTCATGAGTTTCATTTTTGGTTAATGATATGATAGTAAGCGAATACTGAACTATATTTATAGAACATGTCTAATATACATTTTCTATGTTTTCCAAAACAATGGAAAATATAACAAAAATCAAATATTATGAGCTAATGTAATTGGTTAATGGACTATTTCCCACGTGTGTAAATGTTTGGAGTCTTTCTCAATCGTTTGGTGTACTAACAATTCTGTTTATTTAAAAACCTTGATATTTAAAGTGTTTAGTGCTTCAGAAACACTTTTTAGAAACGAAACTTGCTATTTTTGGAATTAGATTGTATCGACAAATTGTTTCTTCCTAATCGTGCCAAACGTTTTGGTGTAAGAAATGCTTTGAGCATAAAATTAGTCACAAATTTAGGTCTTTCAATAATTTCTCTATTCTTTTTACGCCACCCAACCCACAAGTCAAATCGAAATGTTATCTCCTAGATGAATGTGACATTTTAAGCCCAAAAATGATAGAAAATCAATTTTAGATTAGCTAAAAAAGTATAACCCAGTGCACGAACTGTTTTTAACATGTAGGCCATGATAATAGTCCAAGTTCATAGTTGGATTTGTCCACTTGAGTAAGAGTTGTACTTTTAAAGTTAGTTTATCAAAAAAGTTTATTTTGCTCATGGGTTTGATTATAAAAAGTTGGGAACATATTTAAACCTATGTTATGGCCATCACCTTCAATCTCACATGCTATTATTATAAGGTGATTGTCATCTTTTAAACATCTTAATCATGTAAACAAATGCATGCGCGGTTGAATGTTACCATAACAACAAATTAGGAATATAATATTATTAGCATAAAATATATGTTCTATTTATATCATGTGAGAAGAAATTAAAATAAGAGGTAGTGAGAAGTAACTATGACTATACATTTGAGATGCAATGACTTGATTAGATGCATATCTATTCATTTAGATGCACACTCTTGAGTATTGAAAGTTAGTTTGAAATGAAAATGGTGCAAATTGATTTCCATCACATGTAGAGGAACAAAATTAAAGATAAATCATGAAATGCATCTAATTAAAAGATAGAAAACACGTTATGATGGATCTAAGATAATATGGATGCATCTAATTTAGGTCAGTGCATCTCAGATATGTGGTTATAGTTACTTATCATCCTTCTCATTTTAAGATTACTTCTCATTTGATCATAGCTCTACTCTAATATAATCATTGTTAATTAGCTAATAATCTAATCAAGTATATACTACTACTCAATAAGAACATACAGTCTCAACTTAAATATTGTGGTTGAAGATGTATAGTAATGTAAAAGAACATTTTATGAAGTATTGTTACATCATAATTTTGCTGAACTAGGTTCAGCTTAGTATCAGTTTTTTTACCGTTAAAACCCTACCCAGGCCACACAATATTTCCACTTTTAGATTTGAGTCCTCGCCACTTGGGTGAGAGGCACCTCATCTACTTCTTGTCTTGTCATATACCGATAAGCCAAAAGTCTGATGAGATAATTTTTTTTATTTATATTTACACGGGTCTAGCTCCTTGAGCCATATAATGTGTTTTTGGATGGTTGGCTAGTAGTCATGCCAAAATTTTGTCCGTACAAAATGTCTCATTTGAAGCTAATAGCCCGCTATGAACAATTATTGATAGTGATATTTGACGAAAGATCTCCATATGTACTCACCACTTTAAATGAATAAATGTCTAATCTAATTATGTTATAGATAATCTAAGTGCGTGAATCATGAAAAGCAAGCAAACTAATGTTATACGGGGTATCCATTTTTTATCGGTCACACTACGACAACTACACATATTCTAGAAGTTTCTTTCCTTACGCTTATGTACGTAAACTTTTGTGATAGAGTTCACAATTACAAACGTGTGAATAGTTCTGAAGATTGAAAATTTCAGAAACTTATAAACTTGTTAAAGTGTATACAACCAGCTAATTTGTGGTAATGATACAGGTGGTAGAAGAGATAAGATTGATTGGGAAGGCAGCATGTCCAGTAGCAACAACCACTTTCCTCATGTTTTCGAAGTCAATAATTTCCATGTTATTCTTAAGCCACATGGGTAAAATTGAACTAGCAGGAGGTGCACTAGCCATTGGCTTCGCAAACATCACAGGTTTATCAATCATGAAAGGATTATGCATGGGAATGGACCCAATTTGCTTTCAAGCTTTTGGTGCCAAAAGGTTATCAGTCCTTAACCAAATGTACATCAAAACTTTTATTCTTCTCTTAGTTACATCTGTTCCCGTTACCTTCCTATGGCTAAACATGGAGCCCGTGTTTCGTCAGCTCGGCCAAGACCGTGTGATCACAAAAGTTGCAGCCATGTATTTAACATTTTCCCTCCCAGAGCTCCTAGCCCTGGCCCATCTTCAACCCCTTCGGTCTTTTTTACGTGCACAAGGGTTGAACTCACCTGCCACCATAGTTGCTACATGTGCCACTATCTTGCATCTTCCTATCAACTACTTTCTTATTTTTTACTTAAAATTAGGGGTGAAAGGTGTTGCTATGGCGTCTACTTGTTTCACATATAACATGAATATCGGATTGTTAATATATCTTTTCTTTTCAAAAGTTTCTATTAAGCCTTGGGCTGCTAGGAATCGAGCTACTTTGTTCTCGATTATTCATGGTTGGGGGCCATTATTGAGCATGGCTATACCTAGTTTATTTTCGGTGTGTTTGGAGTGGTGGTGGTACGAAATTATTCTTTTCCTTAGTGGGCTACTAGAAAACCCTCAATCTTGTGTGGCGGCTACTGGGATCATCATGCAAACTACAGGAGTCATCTATGTCATACCTTTTTCTTTGAGCCTTAGTATATCACAACGTGTTGGGAGTGAACTAGGCGCTGGTCAACCCTCTAGTGCTCGATGGGCTGCAATCATTGGGATCTCAATAGCGTTCATATACGGGCTCATAGTCTTTGGATTGTCAGTTACATTGAGAAATACTCTTGGGAAATTATACACTAATGAAGTCCAAATTCTTGGATTGCTTTCCTCAGCACTCCCAGTGACAGGTCTCGCCGAGTTGGGAAACGCGCCACAAACAGCTGCTTGTGGCGCGTTAACAGGCTCCGCTAGACCAAAAGTTGGGGTTCGAATTAACATAGCAGCATTCTACCTAATAGGGCTTCCAATGTCGATTGTTCTGGCCTTTGTTTTAAAGATAGGTTATCGAGGACTATGGCTAGGACTAGTCGCATCACAGGCAGCTTGTGTATCGTTGATGGTGTATACACTAGTGAAAACCGATTGGAGAGATCAAGCTAAAAGAGCAGAAGAAATGACTTTGGCTATGGATAAAGGTGATGAAACTGAAATGAATGAACTTGTGCCTTAATGATCATTTGCTTCATGCCTTTTCATCAGCAAAAAGTAGTCATCTTATGGCTCAATTCAAGAGTGAATATCATATATATTTTTTTAGATTGATTAATTTATTCTTTAGACCACTTATATTCTTACCAAAGCTAAAGGTTTATCAATTACTCTCAATAGGAAATTTAATTAGGCAGTTATGCAAGAATATATTTTTGACTTTGTATAATTGCTTCTTGTAAATTAAGTTGCATAAATTATCAGATTTTTTTGTACTCAGTCTCTTTCTTTCTTTTTTTTGTGTGTGGAGACATCAACCATAAAACCAAATTTTTTAAATATTTATACTATTATAAATTGAGGTAGTTACATACATTAACCTTCGTAGCATTTATAATGGCATGATATGAAATATGTTCAAGTTTATGAATGTACAATATCATTGTTCTCGAATTAGGTTACGCATTAATAAAAATTTAATGTGTATTTCATTGATGAATCTTTAGAAAGTTTATGTTAAGCGAAATGAATCCTTAAATCTGAATGAGCTGTCGGTGAAATGCATCATGCTTTCATGTTTACGTAGAACCAGATTTACACTACGTTGAGCCTGCTGTCAATGTAGGGTGGCTTTGCATCGAAAGTTCAAGTTGAGCATTAGCAATGGTTATATAGATTAGTCTCGCGCTTATAAAAATGATCAAGTATGGGTTTAAAAACTTTCGACTTCATTTTTCCTTCGCATTAAGCAAGGCAGAGCTAGACTTTTTGTCAAGTTGCTTCGAAACTTAAATTAATAACACTTGTATAGTATATCAGTAGGTTCATAATCAAAATTAATGTTAAAATCATACTAATTAAATTTGCACTAAGATCATACAGCACATTTTTGTTTAATGAGTTCACTTAAACCCGTTCATGTCTATGTAGTGTGATCAAGTGATACGCATGTACGAATTGAAAGAACCACTTTATTATTGAATATGGACCCATATGAAAAGTCTTTCATAGGTAAGTAAAGAATACTTAATCTTCTCTTTTTCTACTAAATTACTTGCTTCATTTTTTCATGACACCAAATCAATAATTTATCCCATCATGTTTAGCCTCGTAAAGATTCTCCAGCATCTCCTCGGACCACAAAAGGACTAACAAAAGCAACATGAATAATTCTTTATTGTCTTGTTCGACCACGAACGACTTGTAAAGTGTTGCAAAATAATTCGATCTCTAACGATCCCGGACCACAAAAGACTAAAAAGATTATCAACGTACAGAAAGCTAGGATATTGTAAATATATATGACACATTGCTTTCATTATACTATGAAAAGTAAGAGATGTTTTATATGCACTTGGTTGGAATTGTACTATAAAGTCTAGGTAAAAGGTTCATGTTTTGATAATAAAATTGAAGTTGTCATTTTGTACCAAGAAAGTGAAAGATATATAAAAACATATACTCTACTTTTTCCCCACAATACATTTTAGAAAGATCATAATATATTATGATCTCCAACAATTTGTCAATTTAAATAAAGAGGGTTTGGTTTGGCTTGGCTTTTACTCTTTCAGCCTTATTCCCTGAAGTCCACTAGAGCAATCAATTTTATCTTTTTCTCTTGCATTGGCATAATAGTTTGCTGCACGATTTTTCTCTTCAATTTTTGTTTTAAAAATACCACAAAATTTACACAAACCCACACAACCATATATAATTAGGTTTGGTTTAATAAGGGAAGGAAGATGTGTACCACGCGTTTTAGCTAAAACACCAACCCAAGGAAGACGCGTTTTGGATGGTTTTTGTGGGTGAATCAGTCTTGGCCAAGTCCGACTTGTGATGTTGGTTGTGGGTGTGTGCGTGAGTATATTGTGATGTATATTTGTGTTAACTAGGGTATGTTTGGATGATGAAGTTGGTGATCTTATCATACATGTTTAGTGGAGTGAAAACATGATGTAACGTTGAGTTTGTAATAGTGATGTTGATCACCTTTACATTTAGTCATAGTAACATATAACTTAATGCGTACTCTTTTGGCACTCTACTCCTCCGAGCCTAAGAATTGCAACTTATAAATTGATGAATAGTTAAAGAAGCTTATTCAACTATATAAAATGCATCGTTAAAGAAAGGTGTAACCTCTCACATTTTTATGATCATAATTAACGCATGACGCGAAAAAAAATAAACATAATCAAGCAAGTAGTGATAAACATAATTAAATTATTAATGTGATATCTTATCTTGATGATATACTAAAAACCTCTTGAAAATCAGTTTGCGTTTGTCTCTTAAAAGTTTCACACGAATTATGAAAACAAAGTAGAAATATATATAAAATAAAATAAATAAAAAAATAAAAAAATAAAAAAATTTGTGATGGCATTACTCTTCGGTTGTGACGGTGTCACCTCGCCGTCATCGATTTAGCATTTTTTTTTCCACCAACTGACTCTGACGGCGTCACGGCTTAAAGTGTAACGGTGTCACCTTGTGCTTGTGACGACGTCACGAACCCGTCTCCACAAATTGGTCGATCACGAAAAATATCAAAAGTTTACTTTTTGAGCACATCTGGTGACAGTGTTAGGGTTGTCATTCACAATTTGAAACTTTTGTCTTTTCTTCCAAACTTTATTCAAATGAGCCCAAAACTTGTATGTTTTGAGTAAATGCATAGTTCTAGACCGAACAAACAAATAAAAAGGAGTTTAAGCCACACTAGAGATAAATGACATAAAATGTACAAAATAATGGCATAAAATTGCACCTCATCAATAAATCAGAATAAAACTCTAGGGAATAAAACCCTAACAAGACTAAAGAGCATAAACAGTATTAATGACTCAAAAGTGAATTACAATGTATCTAAGTCTTATATTTAAAAAGAAACTATAGATTGGAGAGAAAGCCATCTCTTTCCCCAAGACTCTCCATAAAACTAGAAAAATCAATTTCAAACTTAACCCTAAACAAAAGTTATGGCACATTACTAATATCGGCTTCTAGGTAGAACATATACGTCAATCAAAATAAACATCTATCCATGAAAGTTATTATTAGCATCCTTTTGCTTACTAACATTCAAACACTGTTTTGCTTAAGGGTGAGCATTCAGACCGTTTGGACCGGACCGACCGAAGGACCAACAGTCCGGTCTCGGTCTGGGATTTTTCATTAAGTCGGTCCTCGATCCGGTCGGTCCGGACCTGACCGACCAAAAAACCGAAAAACTTGCCAAAATCTTGCCTAATTGGACCGGACCGACCGAACGGACCGAACCGGACCGAGACCGGACCAACCACATTCGGTCCGGTCTCGGTCTATGGTTTTTCCCTAACTCGGTTTTCTGTCCGGTCCGGTCTTAGCCGGTCCGATCCGGTTTTTGGACCGTGATCGCCCCTAGTTTTGCTTACTAACAATTTCACTTAATTCTTGTTTTTATTGTCCCTCATCAATAATCTACCAACTTGGCCACTTCATCTACGTGTTGATAGAGTTAAAACTTGCCTGAAAGTGTTGTTGTGATAAAATGCCGCTATAACTCAGTAAACATCATAACATGGACAAATTAAAACATCCTCACATGATTTCAAATCTTCCAATATTTATGTCTCTAAGTTTGTGTGACTTTTTGAATCTCCATTTATATTTTCTAATGACAAATTCACACACACGGCCACTTAAAATAGACACATGCAAACTACACACTTATCTTCTAAACGATTTTAAGCAAAAAAACACTTTATTCATAAGAAAATATATATAGCGCATTTATAGTCCCATTTATAAACGAACTATTGTACAATATTGTACTATAGTACGTTTATAAAAGAGACTATAAAATCGCAACGTATTTTCCTTCATGTTTCATTATAGCATGTACTTGTTATCATGCCACTATATGATGCAAACCTTTCAATTTTGTTCCGATATCATTCGTCTTGCTAACGTGTCGTGGGTATTTATAGCTTTAAAGGTGTTGGCGTGTCAGTGATCAATATGATATCGGAACAGAATTTAAAGGTCTTGTAACATATAATGAGACTAAAACAAATACACTTGTGAGAATATATTAGCTACAATTTTTTGTAGCTAATTAGCTACAATTTTATGTTACAAATGTAGGTCCTTGAGTTTTTGTGTGGGTCTCTTGAGTCTTTTCCTGTGAGTCCTTGACTCATTTTTTGTGTATATTTTATAAGGATTGTAGCTAATTGGCTACAAAAACTGTAGCCAAGCTATCCTCGTAACTTAAACCTTTTGCAAGAATAAGATATGATATGTGTAATATGGACCTAAAAACACGTGGCATCATCCTGATGGCTACAGACAGGGACCCACTTATTTTACAACCCATCAGGATCATCCCACATACTTTTAGGTCCATAATTAGGTCCACAATTAGGTCCATGTATCATTTCTCTAAGATATGATATGATATATAAAGATAGAACATTGGAAGATTAAAGATGTTAAGGTTAATTATGAGTAGAAAGTAGTGAGCCAATGGCATTACCATCACGTGATTTCAATGTTTTACTTGTTATAATTCTGAAAAAGATTGCACGCTCGTGAATGAAAACTTGAAAAGTACAATTTAGGAGTGTCACAAAGTAATTTTTTTTTTTAGTCTTAATGATCATCTGAATATTTAATCACAGTCGAAGATAAGCTAATAATATATAGATTATCTTAAGCATAACTAGTGGTATAGTGGAGTTTGCTTGATTATTTAAATTTGGGATTTTTTTTTTNTATAGTCCCATTTATAAACGTACTATTATACAATATTGTACTATAGTGCGTTTATAAAAGAGACTATAAAATCGCAACGTATTTTCCTTCATGTTTCATTATAGCGCATGTACTTGTCATCATTCCACTATATGACACAAACCTTTAAATTTTGTTCTGATATCATTCTTCTTGCTAAAGTGTCGCGGGTATTTATAGCTTTAAAGGTGTTCGCGTGTCAGTGATCAATATGATATTGGAACAGAATTTAAAAGTCTCGTAACATATATGGGTCCTTGAGTTCTTGTGTAGGTCTCTGAGTTTTTTCCTGTGAGTCCCTGAGTCATTTTTGTGTATCTTTTTTGAGGATTGTAGCTAATTGGCTACAAAAACTGTAACCAAGCTATCCTCGTAACTTAAACTTTTTGCAAGAATAAGATATGATATGTGTAATAAGATATGATATGATATATAAAGATAGAACATTGGAAGATTAAAGATGTAAAGGTTAATTATGAGTAGAAAGTAGTGAGCCAATGGCATTACCATCACGTGATTTCAATGGTTTACTTGTTATAATTCTGAAAAAGAATGCACGCTCGTGAATGAAAACTTGAAAAGTACAATTTAGGAGTGTCACAAAGTAATGTTTTTTTTTAGTCTTAATGATCATCTGAAAATTTAATCACGGTCGAAGATAAGCTAATAATATATAGATTATCTTAAGCATAACTAGTGGTATAGTGGAGTTTGTTTGCTTATTTAAATTTGGGATTTTTTTTTTCTTTGATAGTTGGATTACCATTTAGAACCGTAAGAATACTGCTATTTATAAATACTGTAACGTAACAGTATTTCTTAGCACAACATGCATTACAATAAGATTGGTCTTAAATAAAGAGATTTTTGGTTTAGCTTATTCCACAAAAAGGTGTAGATTGGCGGGAACACTCTGACCCTGGGTGTCTTTTGGCACCAGCCATTGTCCACCTCACAAGGAATAGCTCCGGCAACTCTCCTGGCCTAAGGAATAGCTCCGGCAACTCTCCTGGCCTAGTGGGGCAACAACTGGAGTGAGCACGAGTCAAGACTAGGACCCCTGAGCTCTTATTCCACAAAGTCTCTCCAGTGTGCCCATAGGTTTTGCGGAGGTGGGTACCTATATGAAGCAAATGCCAAGGATGAGACTTGAACTTGGGTCAATTGACTCAAGCACAAGTGCTCCAACCATTGGACTAATGCTCTGATGCACAACATAATGGAAGTCAAAAGAATTTTGCACGTTTAGATTATAAGTCTTTTACTCGTATTATGTTTGGAGTCTTTAATTTATTGTAATTCTTTTTAGTTTTAGTATTAGCAATTAACTTATTCATTTCCTATTACGAGTAGTAGTCGTGGTTCTGTCTCTTTTAATTAGGGTCGATGTTTAGGTTTTTGACATATTGTAGTTTTGTTAATTGATTAAAAAAATTTAGAACGGCAATTAACAATCTCACAATATATAAACCACAAACTATCTCACATGTCTTAAGCATCACATGTACTAAGCAGGACTTGAACCCACAACTATTTTGGTTGGAGAGCTTCTCAAACAACTAGAGGTACCATTGAGACACAAACCTTCTGATTGTTAATTGATTAATAAAAAGTCGAGAAGAGTTTTCTCAAGTCTTGAATTTTCCTTCTTCGTCAGGTAAACAATATTACCCCTTTGTTTGATAATTCGTCCAGCAGTATGTATATCTAATATTGCCTAACTTGTAGTGTCTCGCTACATCACTTATTGGCTTATTGGTATTTGAAAATACGATAAGATCAGTTTTTTCGGCTAATGAGCTTATCATTATGCTCTTAAATAAGACACAGTGATAAACCCATAAGCAATAAAAAAAGATAGGCTTATTATTGTTTTAAAAACTCATAAGCAGATGAACCCACAAACTAGGTAATCCAATCGCTCTCTAACATAAATTTCTTGTGAATTGTTTGGAGCTTAAATTGTGACAACAAAACATTTACTTGATGTTTTCAAAATGAACTCCTCATATGTATTTGATGTTTCGCTATCAAATACTCTCGGTCTCATTTAACATGAGAACGGCTGGTTCAAGTTTTCAAAATGATCTCCAAGCAACTCGATTCTATAACCAAGAAAATCCGCTTGAATTTTGATTTTTGATCGACCTCGGGGTGTGATTAAAAAACTTGCAAAATGCATGTAAATTCTCGTTAAGTACTTTCTCAACTAAAATAGTTCGACTCAAACTCGTTGTAAGTTCTTACTATTTATTACATGTGGACGTATGGTCCGGACTGGGCCAGGCCCGGCAGACAGCGGCCCACTCTACGCCTAAACCCTAATCCATGCCCTATATATAGGGCTGGGATTCCCTTTTTCGCAGAATATAATATAACAGGTTACTCTAAACCTAACTATTATATGCTACATCGCATCGATACTAACTTGACCGTCGGAGGTGGATCCCGGGGCTACGGCCTCGGGTCCACTCCTAACGGGTTCTCTTTGTTGACAGGTCTACTCAGGGCTCGAGAAGACGACTAACGGCCCAGGAAGAGTCGTTGAATCAGCCCGCGCCAGATTATGCATCAACAAGTGGCGCCATCCGTGGGACACACTACGACAAGTTTTGTGCTCTCACATCACCGGAAAGCAACCATTGAGTTCAAAAGCCGGTACCTCTTTACCAATATATTTTTTATCGTGTACCTGCTAGTATCATCAATTATTGTTTAAAGACTATATGATTACTCAACATTTTCTAACTCAAGCAATTAATATAGTGCTTTGATTTTGTGCACCTATAGTTCTTATTGTGCATTCTTGATTAGTTGAAAGATGCCTATGATTAAGATGAACGTGAACTAAATCAAGATTAATCTGTAGCCCAATTTCTAATTGTGGCATACCTAAAATGAGCCCAAGGCTCAATCCTGTCTGACCCATCTGTACTTACTAGTACTACGCAACCATATTATTTGGGCCTTACTTTGTATCATCAATTTTGATTAACTTTTGTTAAAAATCGAAGAGGTTTTCCCCTAAATGTTGCGGTGGGATTTTTATGCGTTGCAACTAGATGATTAATCGCCCATAAAGAACAAAGGGCTTGTGTCCCAACGTTACCCCGTGTTGTGTGAGAAGCTCCCCAACCAAATAGTGGTGGGTTCAAATCCTACTTAAGACATGTGAGATAGTGTGTGGTGTAAATGTTGTGAGATAAATAATTGTCGTTCTAAAAAAAATAATTAAAAAAATCGTGCATAAAGGCAAAATGTATAGTAACGTTAATTTGTTTTGTGTGTATTTTCTATATTTTTTTTTATATATCGGTGTAAATGAGAGTGAAGAAAATTTATTGATTAAATTGTAATTAAGTATTTAAATAATTATTAGATTGTATTAACTTTTACAGTTAACAATATTTTAGTCAAACAACATTACTTATTTTTAAACTTTTTAACCGACACTAAAGTTTGACTATTTTATTTTTTATATATATTCAGTAAACATGCACCAAATGATATGTCTGTAAAAATTCTTACCATTTAAGTTATGTATCATGTGACAGGTTCTTACCTTTTTATAGGATTATCTTGCATAGAATGTCAACGTAATTTACATCTTTTCATTGACAAAATGTTAAAATGTCTTACTGATTCGATGTTTCTAGTATTATAATAATGACAAACAATAACTTCCTGAAATGGTGAAAATGAATTACGAATGTAGTTATGTTAGGCGGCCCGTAAGTCGTAATAATAACTCAACTAAAGAATTACAGTATGAGTTTAAGTTGCACACATAAAGTATGAAAATTGTATTGTAAAAATCGTACTTAAATGGACTAGGTTTAATTCCCGTGCACGCACGGGGTTTTTCCAGAAAAATTTAATTATATAGTATTATCGTTTAAAATCAGAAAATCTTATGTATATTTTAAAAAGTTAGAGCATCAACATGTGCGAAAGTAAGAAAAAGGTTCTTTAATCACATGGGTTTACAAATAAATCAAATTTATTTTAAAATTTTTGTTTATTCTATGAACATATAAGAATTTACCCGTGAAAATTGTGATNGATATGTCTGTAAAAATTCTTACCATTTAAGTTATGTATCATGTGACAGGTTCTTACCTTTTTATAGGATTATCTTGCATAGAATGTCAACGTAATTTACATCTTTTCATTGACAAAATGTTAAAATGTCTTACTGATTCGATGTTTCTAGTATTATAATGACAAACAATAACTTCCTGAAATGGTGAAAATGAATTACGAATGTAGTTATGTTAGGCGGCCCGTAAGTCGTAATAATAACTCAACTAAAGAATTACAGTATGAGTTTAAGTTGCACACATAAAGTATGAAAATTGCATTGTAAAAATCGTACTTAAATGGATTAGGTTGTTTGCATGACTTTCTACAAATATAGAAAAACAATATCTGAATTAAGGGGGCGTTTGCTTTATTTATAGGTTGAAATGTGACTAGGATTTGTAAAAAATGTGATGAAAAAAAATAAGAGAAATAAAATATATTTTTTTAGATATTAGTTGGTTTGAAAAATTTAAGATTGAGAATAATGAAGAAACATATTATTATTTAGAGTTAACTACATTTTTTATCCTTGTGGTTTATCGGGTATTTCATTTTTTTGTCTTTGTAGTTTGGCGGTGTCGCAATGGGTGGAGATGGTGACGGGTGTGGTGGTTGCGAGTGTAGATGGAGATGGTGAGGGCGTAGTCATTGACAAAGGATAATAGGGGCAGGAAGGGGTGTTGGCCCCCTTAGAATTTGGGCCACAATTAGCGATTTTCATGGATGTAGAGATTTAAGCTGTATTTTTGGTGTTATGATATCCTAAAATTATGGTAACAAGACGTGGGTAGTTAGTTTGTAAAACCAAAACAAGATGTTATGTGTTGACGTAGTATTTATTTCTTTTTTTCTCCAAAAGGTGAAGAATGGTGGGATCACCCTGGTCCCACGCATCTTAAGGATGCCAACCGGACCCTCCCCCAAGGATCCGGCCCCAGGCAATGAGCCCCTGTCCCAGTGACTGTACTTATAAGGAGGTGGGCTTTGAACCCTGACCATTTTCTCCAATAGGCCCCTCGTTGACCAGTCAATCTGAGCATTTGCGGTGGGGGGATGGTACCATTGAGAACTTTAGGACAAGAGTGGGACTTGAACCCGGGTCAATTGACTCGTGCACAAGTGCTCCACCCATTGGACTAAAGCTCCTAGTATGTAGAAGTTAGTTTATCTCATAATAACTTTGGTGTATTAAGCTTTTATGAATTTAAGAAAATGGTTATCAATTAGTGGCTCTAGGTAATCAGCTATGACTTTGTGATAGTTTGAATGTTTATTCCTTATATTTGTTGTCTTCCTACATATAAGATCAGTGAAAAAACAAACCTTTCCTCACCCATTCAAAACTTACCACATAAGCATACCATAAGGATAATCTTTAATGTTAGAATGTTACATTTTTATATCGAAAATTTTCGCCGCCGCCCCCCCCCCCCCCCCCCCCCCCCCC
>LBNU01005544.1:0-12587 GCA_014162995.1 Artemisia annua | reverse complement strand
CGAAAAAATCATATATGATATATCATATATGATATTACACATATTTATATGATATGTAATATCATATGTGATTTTTTCGACCACGAAAAAAAACGTGAAAAAAACGGAAAAAAAATTTGTCGAAAATATATCAAAGTACCTATCTATAGAAAGATAATTAAATGCTCGTCGTAATGGTATATTTTTTTTTCGCTTAACGATTAACGGTTTGAAAGATATTAATATTTGAAAAAAAATGATGAAAGTGGGTTTTTTAAATTGTTGAGATTAATCTCATCTATTAGATTAAATAAAGATGGAAGAAAGATGAAGGGTACAGATTAATCCTTTGGTATATAAAAAAAGTTTTGTTTTCAGATGATCTTAAATCTATAAATTAATGGTTTACTCACCTATATAAACTTATAAAAGGACATTTCAATACAGATGCTCTAAAATCAATAAAATGCTCTTTATTTTCATCTCACTTTATTGTCGACAAACAAAAGAGATGAAATCTAAATAGATCTAGTCACTATGAATATTTTTTTTAACTTTATGTTTAATGCAGTGTTCCTTTTTATATCAACACTCTTAAAAGTTACTAGTACCTGTTTTCTCTTGAAATAAGTGGTTACCTCACTACTCCATACTTAACAAAATAAAAGGAATTGATTTGTACATTTTTAATTTTTATTATCACACATCAATGTATGCATCAGACAGTTATACTTTAATATAATCTTTTTAAACTATTTCTACATTGGAGTGTTCCGTTAAAATATAAAGTGTGCAAATCACTTCCTCAAAATAAGTGTTACTTTTTAAATTATAAACCAATCAATCACTTATACAATAAGACAGGATACAAGTTGGACAAATAAAATTTTCAGTTGGTCAATAGTAGAGCTCAATTGCGTAGAGCTTTCTTACTAGCTAATAAAAGTCAAAATTGGATTACTTTAGTCAATGTTTTTAAATTTGGTGCAGAAAAAAAATGCACATGACCTTGTGAGCCTCTTTTTTTTAATTTCACACTTAATTGTAAATAAACGTTATATTTGTTTTTTGTTAATAGCAATTACAATCAAACCTTAAACTTTTATACAGAGGTTAAACTTTTAATAAACGTTGTTATGATGTAACCTGTTGCATGTGATGATTTTGCGGGAAACTGAAAGTTTGATGAGAGAGAGCATGCGTGTGTGTGTGTTAACTGGAGAGTAAAATGAGAGGGCAAGAGGAGCAAATGAGAGGATGATAACGGAAGAGTGAATGAGGCGGTTAGTAAATGAGGGGTGGTTGACAGAAGATGTGCGTGGTTGAGAGGAGATGTGTGTGCGGGAACGTGTGGTTAATAATTGAGATAAATATGACAGGCACGTGATTTCTAATGGTATGAAATGACTATTTCTTTTTCCTCCGTGTGTATTTTATTAAAATGTCAATGCAAATTCAAGCATTAGATGAAAAGAACGAATAGTGGAAATCTTGCCATTTGATTTTAAAATACAAAGTTGATCTAAAATGAACCTAACTTAAAGTATCTCCGATGCAAAAACTAATAATAGCTTTTTATTATTTTAAAAAGTTATTTGAGAAAGTTTTTTTGCAATGTATTTAAAGCTTTTGAAAAAAAAAAACAAATGCTTGATAAACTTCAAGCCATTCTTGAAAGTCTTGATTATTAATTGTAGATGCTATTAAACTTCAAACTTCAAGCATTAAGGATGCGTTTGGTATAGAGGTTTGAGAGGGTGTGGATTCAAAGAAACTTCAAATCATATGTTTGGTTCATAAATATTTTTTTCTGACAAAGCCATGGAATGATAGATCCATTCCATTCTATTTTGGTGACTTTTGATGAAAGTCATGGGACCAACCATATACCTTTAATTACAACCACATATCTATTATTTTATCGTATTATCTATTTTTTAATTTCATAATATCTTAAACTAACATATAAATAAGTATATAAATTAAATATATTTTTCTTTTCTCTCTCCTTATTTTCTTTCAAACAAATACCAAATATAAATCTAATTCAAAACCCATTTACAAACCAAACGCACCCTAAGTCTTTAAAACTTAGGGTGCGTTTGTTTCATGCTTTTGAATGGGTTTTGGTGGGCTCCATGTATAAAGAACTTGTTTAGTTTAATCTTTTTATAGTAGAAATGATAGATGGAATGAAATGTGATAGTATACTAATTTGGAGTGTATTGGTTGGTTTTGGTTATTTTTGTGGGTTCTCCTTTTGTCTCGTGAGACCATCTCTATGTTAATTCATATTTTTTATTATTTTATTATTTAAATAAAATTTTATATTTAAAATTTATTATAAAATATATTTAAATATATATAATTTTTCTCTCCTAAACCCGCTTTAAATCCAACTTCTATAACAAATCCAAATCTGAATCCAAACTCATTTACAAACCAAACATACAGATCGTAGATGCTATTAAAAATATTCTCAAATTTTCAGTTATAGCAAAATTTTAGACTGTTATTTTATTAAAACACGTGATAGTCATTGATCACACGTGGTGGAATAAAATAGTTGCATGGGACCGAATTAAAGCTACAACACAAACGGAAAGAAGCGGGGCCCGGCATTATACGTTAAATCTATAATTTATTTTTCTTTTTATATGGAGTAAATGATAAAATAAAATAATGTCTACCATTATTTATTTTCAGATAAGATCATCTAATTTTGCCCATTTGCTCACTCTTTGAAAAAGTATAACATGTGATTGTGAAGCAATAAATCAAAGAACAACAAAAAGAGAACAAGAAGATAGAGAAAAGAAAAAAAATTGTATTTGATTCATCTCATAAATAGTTATAGTTACATGTTGAAGTGTTCTTCAAGACACATGTTTCATTTATTAACTCTAATACTCGAAGGGTTTAGCTAACAGCAACCCAATGGGTGTTGTTTAAGCTTATCGTAATTAAGAAGCATTTCCAAATATGAATTAACTTGGTATTAATACATGCCATTTTAAAACTCACTTAACTTAATTATATGTGTCAAAATCATATATTTATGTTAATGATGAGTTTTATTTTGGAAATATTAGTGGAGCCGGTGGGCTCTTTGCAACATTCCTTTCAGCGGGATATCATGAATGGGAGTCTGAATTTCTTTATTCAGGATATAAAGCAAAGCGGTAGAAATTCACAAATCTACCGTGAATTCTACTCCCACTTTTACCGATGAGGGATTCCGCCTCAAGTTCGGATTACCCCTACCTTAAAGGTCACGCTTTATTTTTGGATCAGACCGCTCTTGGTCTTCGAACTAGTCATTAATGGTCGGCTTCATTGGTACCCTTTCGGTATGCGTTGCGAACACTTTCATTTTGAGCGTCTCATCTTCTCTATAGAAGCAAAACTCGAACGGATAGAACAGATGGTGCAACTACATAACTTTTTCTTTTTCATTACTTCCATGGTTGATGCTTAAATAAAACCCATAGGGTTGTTGTTAGTAAAACTCATACTCGAATCAATATCTTACAAGGATTATGGTTATCCATACTACTATAATTATCCATAACACATGTCGTTTTATTAATTATCTTCATTAGTATGATAGTCACAGGATACATCTTAGGCGGGGTGTAATGGTCACCATATTCATTACCGCTATCTCAATATATACTTACTTCACCAAACCAACAACCAAACAACTGCTGTGATGATCACCAAACCAAACAAATAAAAATGTTTCAGTTACACACATATACATCACTCACAAACAGAAAAAACAAAAAAAAAAAAAGTTATGAAAAAGAAAAAGTTATGNATACAAATATATAGTGTACAAGTGATGATTCTAGAATAGATACAAGTGGGCTAGGCCTAAATACAAGAAAGAGCCTATCGAGCCTATAACATAATGTCGACTAATAGTCTTCACCACCAAACCAAAGCAAAAATACCACTACTATGTGTAGTGGTGTGTGGTTGTACTGGGTTAATGCATGATAGGAGGCCAACAACGGGTGCTGGTGCCTCCCATTATGCACAATCTTAGGAAATCTCAGATGTATGCTTAAACAAACAACTAGAATATGTCATGATCAAATAAATAATTGACAAACTTTTGTGCATTTGCCGTATGACCTTTTTCATCAACGAGCTCAAGCTTTAAAGTAAACATTTGATGTTGTTTTAAAAACAAATTTTCCAATCAACCCATCCGAGCTTTGGGTTCTCGGTTTTCCGCAAAAACCAATGATTCAACTTTTTTTCCCCCTAAAACCCAACTTCCGTTAGCTCAACAGGTTTCCGGTTGAACCTTTCAAGTCTATTCGAGTTTTAAAACATTGTTAATTCAGCATATATTTTAATATTTAATGTCCTAAAAAAACTTTATAATAGTCCTTTTTATTATTTAAGCTGTATTTAACAAGTGATTTTTTTATTAAAAAATATTTAAAATAGCTTAACGTGCTTTTATATAAAAAGAAAATATTATTTCTTTCTTTTGCAGCAAATAATAAAAGTTTCTCTTTGAAAAAAATAGCAAAAGCAACCAAAGGGTAAGGTCGATATTTTTTTCTAACCAAAAACATTGAAACATCATAACCTTTTTTTCCCCCTTCTCTCTCCAAAACACGATTTTCCTCTTATGCATTTATGCAAAACATTTTTTGTGAAAATATTAAATTATACGGTAATGGTTAATGTTGGAGTGAATTTAAGATTGCCCCAACAAGAACACAAAGTATTTACATGGCTCATACCTGATTTACCAACACATACATACATTTTTTATTTATACAATATCTATTTCTGATTTCGTTTAAGGCTCTTAATTCACGATTGAGTTACGCCGTATACATTGTATGATAACAAGTTGAATATATTGGTTTATCTTCTTAACGAAAGACAAGCTATAACAATATATCGTGTATGTACAAATTACATAGTTATATTAGTAAATGTAAAATTTGAACTCATATCCATGGGTTTAGGTGTATACATACTCATACTCTCATGAACACCGAAGCAAATTAACTAGTGATTTCTAGTTCTTTTAAATTTGCCTTAGAACGAAATTACATACTATGATTCGAATCTATTGATATAAAAACATAATAGAGGTAATTGAGAAATGATATATTCTCCCGCTATTTGTTCTAACTTATTTTTTTACTCACACGATTCTAAAAAGTAAACATAATTGATGATTTGAGTATAAATAGACGATGAGTGAAGAAAAACATATTATATCGAAACTCTAAGTAATTTCAACGCAAGTTTGATGAAAATATGATATAAAGTATTTTTATTATAGGGATTGGTTATTGGTACAACCTCTAAAATGATACCAATACACCTTTTAATTAATTTATTTTTTTGTTATTTTTGTAATTATAAAACTACGTTTACGGAACAGAAAATATAAATTTAACAAGTCAAAACTAGTAAAACACAAAATATACGGAACAGAAAATCATATAATACCATCTTTATTCTGTTAACAAAGTTGTTAAAACTACTAAAATAAAAATGCAAAATATAAAAAATTTGACAAATCAAAAGTATTAAAAACCAACGAAATAAAAAATAATAAAAAGTTATCTTTTCCGGTAAATAAAATTAGTAGTAAAAATTGGTAAAAAAATGATAAAAGGGTACAAGTAGTACAATGCTACAATCAATTCTCATAGTACAAATGTCAACATCATTGTTAGGTTTTGAAAGATGCTACCGACATGTCTTCCACTATACACTTTCATAAAGCTAACTTTTTATATTCGACCTTTACTAGAATAAGATAAAAGAGTGTGTTTGGATTCTTATATTTATGGTAAATTTCGTATAAACTTCGAAAATCATCTTAGATCGTAAAGGCTAGTCACGATATATTAATCAAAGTTATACTTTACGGATAGATATGAATATATGATCGTAACCACAATGACTTTTGCTCACACTGAAAAGGTCCAGTACCCATGACTCAAAATTTCCTTTTCCTTGCCAAGATAAATGAAAGAGATTTCCGAAAGTTAACAGAAAAATTATTGCTAATTAGGTTGGTTTTGATTAATAATGTTATTTTAAATGTGAGTATTTTTTCACAAACATTATTTTGTTTTCACGCAAACTGACTGCTCGGATAGTTTCGAACCTCACTATATAAAAGATTTAACTTCACAGGGTTGACTGCTAAGATTGTTCCCGATTGGTTGATCAATCATCATTAATCTTATAAATAATTAAGCTCTTTATTAGCTAGTTGGTGATGATCGGTTTACTATGGATATATTCATGATTGATTGCGACACCCGACAAGTAGGGTGCATGATACAAGCGGAAATCATTGTCACTCCTCGCATTCTAAGATACATGCATGCTCATAAAACTGGAAACAAAGAATAATCTATCGCTAGTAGGAGGATTCACATTTACCTTCACTCACATTTTTAGTACCGTACTATTTCGTTGAATTAGACGAGTATGGTTAGATTACATTTTGTATAAATTGCCACGACAATTCGTGTGAAAGTTTTTCGTGTAAAAATTATGTGACTATAGCATTCTTCTTATATACTTTCGAAATACATAAATCTAGCAAGTAATACGACACCATACGAATATACGATCTCACAATACATTCAAGAAATACGGTGCTTAATTTCTATTTCAATCATTTATGATAAGTTAATTGTCACCTTCGTCAGAACAAACTATATGGGTCCATTAATTATGTTAAATCTATGACTTCCGTCACTAAAGATTAAAAATCACTTTGTTTTCTTTCTGTGTATAATCAAAACACGTTTAATGACTAACTAAATTGTAAGAGTTGACGTTTGAATATTTTGTAAGGTTTATGTGTTGACATTTACTTGGCCAAAAAACCCCGATATGTGGTGTATTGTGTTGAAAGATCGCCACTCTTACATTTTCCGTGAAGCATTGCACATGACACATTTGGTAAACTACTTTACACCTACATACTTGCTATCAACTAATATCATTCGATCATCACGAGTGAACGAGATTAGTTAAACAACTTGTGATTAACATAGTGTTAGTCTATATTATGAAAACTCTTACGTTGTAACATGTATGATGTAAACAGACTGATTACGTCAATTTTATTTAGAGTATACCTAATTTCATTTAGATAAAGGTAAAAAACCATGATGGCTAGACTTGAGACCATTTTATAACCCCATTTTTACTTGAGATCACACTCTTAAGGGTGCTTGATTAGGACATTCAAACGGTAGATAGTTGGTATGCTACAAAGAAATGATTAACAAATACCACTATTCATATATTTATTCATAATCACACTACATGAAAAACAGGCGTGTCTTAACATATTCTCATGAAATAAAATAAAGGTTTAAACCATAAAATATTAATGTATTTTGCTTTTGGTGTCATGTGAGTGAATACGTAAAATAAAAATGTTATACTAAATATTACATATTATCAAAAAGTGTTTAAGTTTTCGAATTTTGATAAACTGTTATATATACAACAGTGACACATAACGTCATATTTTCTAATATGACACGTTATCAAAATATGCACATTATATATTCTGTTGGGACATGAAAAAAAAAAGTGTTGCTAAAATTTATATATTACCTTTGACTGAAGTTATTATTACAATTTTAGAAAAAATTTAATTACTTAATTAAAGATAAAACTATAATTTCGCAATAAGTAAAAAAAAGAATATTAATCATGATTTCATCAAATTGTATGTTTTTCTTAGTTAACAATTATTCTAGAAAGGGAAAAGTATCAACGTGCACATAAAGAAAATGATAGAGAAAACTAAAGTTCCGACTAATTTTATGTTTAAATCAACGTAATATTGCTTTATTGGTTTGTTTAAAAGTGGTTCGTTTATTATCACCTACAAAATATTGTCAGATAGATCAAAGCATACAATTAGTAATCAAAGCATACAATTAGTAATACCAGTTAACTATGTCAATCACTCCTATGCAAATAATCAATAAAAAACCATTATTTCATTTTACGCAATGTCATTATATCTTTATATAATTTTGTTACGTAAAGTTATTGGTACCTGTTTATACCCTGCTAACCTTATTTACTTACTTTATTGGTATGATAAAACAGTTTTTTTTCATTATTTTTTGTTTGATATCTTTTGTAACTATTTTTGATTTGCAAAATATTATATCTTATGTTTCATATTTTCTTTCAAACAGTTTTACTCACTTTAATTAACAAGACAAAACAGTTTTTTATGATTTTATACTCTTTATTTTTTATGTTTTACTACTTTAAACTCGTTAAACTTTACATTTTCTGTTTACGTAGTTTATAATTAAAAAAAGAGTTACTCCCTCCGTCCCAATTTATTTGTCCACTTTTGACTTTTTGGGTCTTTCTTTTTCAACTTTGACTTTGATTATTTTTGTTTGTGTTATATAATACTTGATGAAAAAATTTTCCAATAAAAATACATTTAAAACACAATCCTTTCATATATTTTTTTACCAAGTATTATATAACACAAAAGAAAATATTTAAGGTCAAAGTTATAAAATAAAGACTTTAAAAGTCAAAAGTGGACAAATAAATTGGGACGGAGGGAGTATAAAAATAAAAATAAAATTATAAAAATAAAAAAAAAAATAAAAAATTAAAAAGAATACAACAATCATTTAAAAATAGGTACAAAATAATGGAAGAAGAGTAGATATGTCAAAAGAAGGTATTGTGGTGGTTGTCTCAGCCGTACACCGTCGAACCATCCACAAAACCAAACACAAAACACTTCTCAACTTGCCACGTGTCACTCTCTCATTCGCCAACTAGTACATTCTCTCTCACACACTTCACTATGTGTAATAATAAACAAAATAACACAAAACACACTTTCTAAGTTTTCTCATTTCTGACATCCAAGAAACTAGAATATATCTTCACTTAAACGCCACCATAACATAAATTTTCTAAAAAAGTATATTTTTTTTTTTTATAAATTTTTTTTTTATAAAGTTTTTGTTGCTTGTATATGTTGGTTATGATAAGAATATAATCTTTATACCATATACAAAAAAAGTGGAGTTTATTCTGCTATACACATGCTTCTGTAAGTTATATATCTCTCTTTTTAAGCATCTTTTTTTATAATTTTTTTGAAATATTTTTTTATGTTAAAAAATAAAAAAAAAAATGAAATTTCATATGGGTATTTGATAATTTGATTATTTATGCAGTTTTTTCATCTGGGTAGTTTTTATTTTTTATAAAAAGCTGTTTTTTTGTGAAAAAGATTTGATCTTTATGGTTTTTACACTGTTTTATTGCTTGTAATTTGTTATGAGAATTGGATTTGTGTATAAAGGTGTAATCTTTATAGTCTAATTTAGTGAAATTTGCTGTTTTATTTTATGTTTTTATAAAGTTTGTGAAAAAGTTGGGATGATGGTGTTTTAGGGGTTTGTGAGGGTGAAGATGAGGAATAAGGGCATGGTTTGATATAGCAGTATGAGTAACAGTGAGAAGAATAATAGCAACATTAAGAGGTGTAAAGAAGAAGGGGGTGTAGACAGCAATAGTAATAGTAATCATAATAGTAGGAATAGTAATAATAAGTCAGGGACATCGAAATCCGTTTGTTCTAATGGTTCGGTCACGAATTCGGATTGCACTATTGATGAGAGGGTGCTTGTTGATCCGAAACTGTTGTTTATTGGAGCGAAAATCGGAGAAGGTGCTCATGGGAAGGTTTACGAAGGAAGGTATAACTATATGCATTTGATTAACATTTGAATTTTGCGTAATTGTGTTTTTGAACTGTATTATGCTAGACTTTATGAGTTGCATTTGCGATTATTTGGTTTGTCTAAAATTCTCGTAGGTAGAAATGTAAAAATGTTTGATTGGTGCTTTTGTAAGAAATATGGTTTGTAGTCTGAAATGATAATCAGTCGTTGAATGTCTTATGCATATTAGGTTTTCCTGTCTTAGGTGGTGAATCATTAATGCGTATCGTATAGGAATAGTCACTTAACGAAATCTTGATGGAAGTTTAATGTGTTGGCCCTGTTTTCAGTTGACAGTTGAAGTTATTCTGCCAATAATACAAGGGTCTTTTTCTTTCATTACTATATACTTCGTTTTAACTGTTTTTTGAGACCATTTTCTTGGCTTTTCTTTGTTACCATTCTTGCAACATGCCAAAAGAACACTGTTGTTTACAAGAGCAAATAAATGTTATTAAATTATGGAATTATAGATGCAAAAGATATCCACTTTCTTGGTTTTTTTCTTCAGAAATTGGCCATCTAGCAAAAAAAAGTTTCTCTGCATTTTCTCGGGATCTTGATTTGCCCCAAAAGTTGTATCACTCCCTTTTGTCGAAACTGTCTCAGTTGAATCCTTGAAAACAGAAGTTGCATTCAAGATTCATTATTTTCTCTCAAATAGGTGTGACATAATGTGTTTTTATAGGTATGGAGATCGAATAGTTGCCATCAAGGTTCTCAACCGTGGGAGTACCACGGAAGAACGAGCTGTACTTGAAGATCGTTTTGCACGTGAGGTCACTATGATGTCACGAGTGAAACATGACAACTTAGTGAAGGTAGATTTGCTTATTTCAAGGTTTTATAATCTGAAAGATTTGTAATTTACGTATTGTATTACTTCTTTGCAGTTTTATGGGGCTTGTAAGGATCCTTTAATGGTTATTGTATCGGAATTGCTACCGGGGATGTCACTGCGGAAATACTTGGGCAGTATTCGCCCAAATCAATTAGACCTTCGTTTAGCATTAAAGTTTGCTCTTGATATTGCTAAAGCCATGGAATGCTTACATGCCAATGGGATTATACATAGAGATCTAAAGCCTGGTATGTATTTGCTTATCCATTTCAGCTGCTCTGTTAGTTTCAAGTTCCACTTATACGAGCCTTAAGGCGTTTTTGGATGTGTACTTCGAAAGTGAATATCCGTAGTATGCTAATAATCTGATTACTCTATGATGTAGCTTAACTAAAAATTTTAAGTCGCAGTAATAAGATAATCAGCTTCAGAATGCACATCCAAGCATATGTTCTACATTAGTTCGTGAAGATTTAACAAATGATAATACTATTTCATGGCCTTCTTTTTTTNTTTTCTTAGCTCAAATCCTTTTATTAGAAAAAGATCAAAATTTCCTCTTGTTCAGGTAATTCTTCAAATAAGTATTTTTGGACCATGTCGCTTACATGTTTAATGTTAGTTTAGTACAAAAAACTACCAATGGGCATTGGCATGTCTCTTTTTTGGAGTTCGTTTGGATGTGCATTCATATACGATATTGAATAATTAGAATGAGCATAAAGCTGTAAACAGTTGAGCTGTGTAATGCCTGAACTCTTATTTCTGATTAATACATTTTACCAGGGTAAAATCCCTTTACCCAAAAAAAATAAAAAATAAAAAATAAAAAAAATTAGCTTTCTTGTAGCTCGTATGAAACATATAAGTAGCAAAATCTGTTCATCCAAACATTGTTGCTTTTGGACTTTAAGTTGTGATAATCGGAAAATCAGCTCTAAACTCCGAATCCAAACACAATCATAATCGCACATTTAACTTGTTATATTCATTTTCTTGCTATCACAAATGGCCCGTTGACACAACGTACTTACTTTATCACGTGCTTTTGACAAATGGATAATCTGATTATGATCTGTATCTAATCAATTTGCAACCAGTATCCAGATGTTCAAGAGTTCTAACTGAATAAACTTGAATTGTAACGTTTGCAGTTGTATAGCACGGTGACCTTGCGTCAAGGGGAGAAGAAGCATTACAATAACAAGGTCGATGTTTACAGTTTTGGTATTGTGCTTTGGGAATTAGTGACAAACCGAATGCCGTTTGAAGGCATGTCAAATTTGCAGGCTGCTTATGCTGCGGCTTTTAAGGTGCGGTCATGATCACTCTGTTATCTTATATTGCATATCGTTTTCATGTCGGTATTTTTAAGTATTTATAGATGATTACATAATATTATAAAATGGAGCACGGTGACCTTGTTAGGTGGCTAGAATTGTCTATATGATTTTGGATGTTGTTAGGTGGCTAGAATTGTCTATATGATTTTTTTTATGAAAAGGCGAGTTAGGTGACCCAAAAATTAGTCCTCTACGTTGAACCTAGGCAACTAGCTAACATTGTCGCCTATTCTAACTTAACGTGAGGTGACCTACTTGTGGTAGACAACATCTTTTTGTAATAAGTCAGGAAAGCGTGGACACCAAAGGAAGCCTACAACTGAGTGTTTGGGTCCAACAAGTCGACCTAATGCTTGACCCACATTCATTTTGACCATATTTAATTTGTGTTAGTCTGACCTGTTAAATGTTTTTTCAATCGTTTACCAATTCAACCTGTATATAATGCTTAATACATACATCATTTCTAGTTCTATCAATCCCACATGTCATAGCACTATATGCCATTAACGGCAAGTAACTAAGTTGGCAAATATTTGTTTTAAAATCTTGACTGAAGCAACGGTTCGAAGCATACTAGTTTATTTGTCATGTCAGAATGTTTGTGTATCTTCTGGCACATTTTGTTTATTT
>LBNU01005542.1:164957-200802 GCA_014162995.1 Artemisia annua | reverse complement strand
TGTTTATTCATGCAGTAGGGTTGCTATCGCGTGAGCTCGTATGATTTAGGAGGCTGAGGGCGTATCTCATAGAGTGAGCTAGGAAATCTTATAGACGTTAGGAGTTTGAACGCACTCCGCTACGACTTGTCTAGAATACACTCCGTCATCAACAAGCAAACTCAACATACTATCACATGATAATAAGATAGTTAGGAGTATGATGAAACTAAGGTAAACTATTCCACCATCTGATTTTCTCTAAAACCAAAAAATACAAATAATATAAGTAGTTTAGAAGTAGATAACTTGGGTTAGTTGACTAGCAACTAATTCCGCCCTATCCTCCAAAACCAGAGATTTACTGCTTTCATAATACATAAAAATACAAAAAGAATCTTCCTCCACCCTTAGACCTAGATTAGAGTAGTTTTTAACCTAACGAACACTATTCCCTGTGAGAGAACGATCAATCCCCCGGTACTTGCCACTTCACTATACTACATCGGTCAGGTACACTGCTTGGTGGGGATTGCAAGCTTCTCGAGATCCCTCGAGAGGTAAAACGTAGTGCGTGTTGCAATCCACGCGCATCACTCGCCGTCATTAGGGTTCTCGGATGGCCTAGATTTACTTCTGACGCCGTCACTTGTAAATGTGCTCTGGGCCGTCACTCTTTAGCATTACACCTGAAGGCCTACTTTCTCTAACACCTGATGCCGTCAGGTGTAAACATCTTTTTCTTCATAGGGCGTCTAGTGTAATCTGATTTTACTCCTTTGTCAATGTTGGCTGACGGCGTCACCTTGTGACTCTGACGCCGTCAGGTAGGTTTTCCAGCTTCTTTTGAGACTTTGTCGTTGTCTTCACTTTTATGCTCCAAAAATGTCCAAATTAGCATGTTTTCCAGATTTCTTCTCAAAAGTACCTAAAATGACAAAAGGAACGATTTAGGGCAATATTTGATCAAATTTACTCGAATTAGGGCTTAAATGACCCCTTAAAACGGGTACACTTTTCGTCTCATCCGAGACGTTTCTAGATCTCCCAGCACACTTTACAACCCAATTGGTTTGAACTGATAATATTGAATAACAAACGAGATATTGATCGGTAAAGTTGAGCACTTGGACATTTTAGAAATGTTTGAAAAATTATTCTAAATGTTGTATTTTGACGTAAACACTTATTTTTCGTACTAAATTAAACTCAAACATATATTGGTGATAAAATATTATAAAACACATATGCATCTCATTCATAGCATGTACACGACCTAAAGCACCATATTGTTTACTCCCTCCGTCCCATATTTATAGTCCACCTTACTATTTTCGGACGTCCCAAATTAATTGTCCAGCACTAAAAATAGATGGGTATATTTAATCAAATTTACTTTAATACCCTTAACATCAAAAACACCAACAAAAAGCAATACAAAAGATAAAAGCAAGATAAATCATTAAAAAACTACCAGTACATAAGATTTAAGGATACATGTCTTGGAACCACAAAAGTCATGCTCATTTTGAGCATCTTTTGCACAATTTCTACTCGTACTACAGTAACAAAAGCCTTGTGCTATTCATTAAAAAAAAACCTACTGTAACTATTGCTTCATGTTCCTTTACTAATGCAAATGCAAATACGAGGTAACATCATCTATGAGGCTTTGATCACACTCGATTTGCAACGGCAAATTAACTTCTCGTACCAACGTACCTTTACCGATGTGGGGTGTTTGAAAATTGTTGCCACCCCGAAGCTTCATGATTTCTTTCATACATGTTTGTAAAGTTAAAAAAACATTGTTAAGCTCATGAGATTCCAATCTTTCAAATGAATTTTCAACCGCACCAATGAGCTCGTCAATTGTACCGAATGACTCTTGTTCTTGAAGTGATTGTATTGCTCGAAAAAATCCAAGATCTAATACATTTAAATCCGTACTATTTGGTGGTTGAAAACAAAGACGAATATCAAACCCATCTTGGGATGATGCTTCAAGAAACTCGCTATCGTTAACAATAATATGGGGTCTTGCATTGTCTTGTTGAATATAAATTGGACCCTCATGACCTTGTGGCCATTTAGCTCTAATAGCCGGTAATACTTTCTCTATCAACCATGACCTTGTTACATCTTTAGTTACCGATAGAATGGGTTTTGTCTCTAATGTTCCCGCAACACGATTCTTACTTGAACGCTTAGCCGGTTCAAGTGTTGTTAGTGGGAAAATACCAATTTTTCCCGAAACACTTCATTGCCGAATGCATCAAATCTTGGTCGTGCAACCGCGGCTAGAAACATAACTTTTGTGATAAAATTTTTGCTTTTACATGTTCTTAATGGTTCATCTTCTCCTGGAACTAGATAGTATCGTTTCGATGGTTTTGACATGTAAAACCATTTTTCATCAATATGAACAACGTTAAACATATCATGAAACTTAGGACTCGAACTTGGCAACGAACGATCAACCATTGATAAGCAAAAATTTAACCTTGTTCTTTTATTCATGCTAGTGAGATCCGGTTTTATAGCACTTGTATATGGTCTAAGTGCACCTTCTTTGATTCGCCTATGCATGGTTGTTCTCGAAACATTCATTGAATTTGCAAGACACCGAATATTGGTTCGACGACGTAACGGGAGCACCGAAACTAGATTCATATCGATTTCTACCCATTTTCGACCAACAACATTTGGCATTTTTGAAGACAAATCAACCATTAATCCTTGATCGACTTGACGTTTGGCT
The DNA here is from genome assembly GCA_014162995.1 of Artemisia annua. NCBI lineage: Eukaryota > Viridiplantae > Streptophyta > Magnoliopsida > Asterales > Asteraceae > Artemisia > Artemisia annua. The sequence continues at coordinate 198,062 of LBNU01005542.1, read as the reverse complement.
TCATGCCAAATGCGACTTATGGTACGATTACATAAACCAAATTTTCTTGCCACGTAGGTTATGGAACCAACTTTTAATATTCCGTTGTGACTTAGTTCCAACAAAGTTTGATATATAGCATTACGTTGGTCAATGGTAGTGTTTTTTTATAATGGATGAATTTGTTATATGCTCCATTAAATTAATGGGCATTAAATTAGGCTAAAAATGTTGGTAAGTGAAATTATTGAGGGGTTATAGATTGACATTTTTGAGAAGGATAATTTTACAGTAACAATTTGGAGTGACATTGGCGCTACTGTTTAGAAGGGAGTAGAAAAAATTGGCGCCATAAAGTTTGACTTATGTAAATTTCAGTAACAATTTGTGGTGGAAAATTTTAGATCAAGTTTCAAAGTGAAATATTGGTAGTAAATGCAAATTTGGCGCCACTGTGCATGATGGACTAGTAAAATTTGGCGCCATTTAAGTTTTGACTTCTAAAATTGTCAGACTTGTCATATGTTAAAAAAGAAAAAGTACAAGTGGATAATATTGGGTAGTGGGTATGCATCAGTTATTTTTAAGTTACTAGATTGGTAATTGAAAAGTATAAGGGTAGAATTGTCATCTTACTATATAAAAGCTGTAGTTAGTGGGATTTTCTTAAACTGCGTGTTTTTTGTCGGTGGACTATAATTATGGGACGGAGGGAGTAATTAGGTTGCAGTTAGGGTCGGTCTCGATTTGCGTGCCACTACCTCATTACTGTTTATTATCATTTGCTTGAGGTGAGTTTCATAGCCCCACTTTTACTTGATTTATTATTCATTTTGAAGTACTTTGGAGTGAGAATACCATGCTTGTTTTTACATTCGGACATAAATACAAAATACCTTACATATTGCTACTTGTTGAATTATTGTTTTGTTTACTAATCATTTCATACTTAAATCGAATGAACTAAGTCCTTGTGGACACGACCTAGTTTTGCCTAAATTCTTACACTACATACGTGGGTTATACTTTACCCGTGTGTTTGGTTTATTAAAATCGGTAAAACTAGTATAATAAATTTAAAGTTTTCCTAACACATCACTCACAAACTTTTTAGTTGACACTTTTAGCATGAATTCTCATGTACAAGATTATTGACTGACATTACATGGATCATGAGCATTCGAGTCACTGTTGCAGTTGCGTCACACGAAGATTTCCTGCATTACTTATTCGTTCGATTCGTACCAAAACTTATTTAACGTTACTTTTAGGAAACACATTTGGAACCTTTCTTTTGTAAACTCTTATGTTTAAATGAATCAAACGAAGCATTTTCAAACGACTCACGTAGGTTGTTTGATATAATTGTAACTTTGTACCATGATCGTCACACTCCGGTTACTTTTCCGTTGCGACCCGATTTTGAGGGTGTGACATTTTCCCTCGCAACTTCAGCTTCACATTACAACTTTATCGCTTTTTCTCACTTTCCCTTATATTTCCTTCAAACTATGCAACACGTTCTTTCTCTTCCTTTCAATTTTTTATTGTTAAAAATACCCCTCAACACATATTCCCACATAATACACTCACACAAATATAAAATGATTTTCTCTCTCTTTAATACTTTGCGGGACTACAATGCCGAAAGAGAAAAAAATTTGTTTGCTGCAAAGTGAGGTGTGGATTTTTGTTTGTTTCCCGCTGGAAAGGACCTATCCTCAATGGTTTCCCGCTAGTGCACCTTGCACACTAAGTATTGTGGGTTATACATGTGGGTCCACGTCTGTTTTTTCCACTTATTGGGGAGAGAATCATATTTCATGCCCACAAGATACAGAGGAAATAATGGAATTGGATAGGCCCGATTGAAAAAAGAAATACTAAATTATGTTTTGTGGGTCCACACATATTAGTTAATGATTCATTAAGTGCCAAAGAAACAGCCCCTATATACAACACTGATACCCACACATGTTTTGTGGGTCCACACATATTAGCTAATGATCCATTAGGTCATTAAACTAATTTTCTTCATTCTTAAAAAGAAAAAGAAAAAATCATCGTAGTTGGATTCGAAAAAGGCGTCACGGCTCACGTATTAGCGTGCCTTATCGCATCTTTCCATGCTTCATCTCATGTCACACCTTATAACTACGAAAGCATTCGTAGTAATAAAGTGAAAGTTATTGAAAAACCCATCATCTACAAAAATTATATTTTTATAATTTTTACAATTGTATTTCGTCACAATGGTACCATTAAAAGTTATTTCTAATTAACCCGGTACCCGAATTCGTCAAAACTACTCAAGCTATGCACTAAACGGTACCCCGTAAATCAAAAGTGGGACAAAATTATACAAGCCACCACCTCCTCATGAGGTGGCCGACCTTAAGGGTCCATATGGACNTTATATTTTTATAATTTTTACAATTGTATTTCGTCACAATGGTACCATTAAAAGTTATTTCTAATTAACCCGGTACCCGAATTCGTCAAAACTACTCAAGCTATGCACTAAACGGTACCCCGTAAATCAAAAGTGGGACAAAATTATACAAGCCACCACCTCCTCATGAGGTGGCCGACCTTAAGGGTCCATATGGACACTTGGTGTACTAAAAATTCACCAACACAATCCCACTAACACCAAATCTATTAACACTTTTTGCATGTACTCATTTTAAATCAAAATAAATTTTTCCATCTCTCTTGGTGCCTTCTCTAGCTCGTTCCATATCCAACTCCATCAAGAAGAAGAAATTTTTGAAGAACAATAATTTCCAAGTAGTTATAAACATCCATTACAAGGTTTTGAAATATAAACCTATGGATTAGTTAGGGTTTTCTTCATAATAAACTAGTAATCTTCCAAGTGAGTGATTCATTAAACTCTTCATGTTTTTGATATGTTCCTACATGTTCTAGTCAATTTTTACATGCATGCAAGTAGATGTAATTTGTACTACTCTAAAATTATGTTTTGTTAATTTTATGAGATATATATATATATATATATATATATAAGGTTTTGGTGTAGAGATTGTTTGATGTAATTTAGGAACCCATGACACCTTGAGGAGGTGTATGGTAGATTATGGGATTGTTGGAGTTGATTGATGATGAAATTGGATTAGTTATAGGATGAGAAAACCATTTTTGACATTATATATAAGCTTCTGGTCTTATTTTAAAAATACAGAAAACTCAGTAGGTTTGGACCCATTTTTGACCAAAGATAAAGAAAATACACTTTAAGATGAAGCCATGGCCGAAAGAACGGGTAAAAACGGGTTTATAACGAAAAAGTTATGTTAAAAACAAGTTATACCAAATTTATTTTGAACAATTTGGGACAGCCTGGACATTTTTATAAAATTTAGAAAACTCAGCAACTCATGGCCTATTTTTGACAAGATACTCAGAAAGTTAAGAACAAAAGGAAACCATTGCAAAAAGAACGGACTAAAATGAGTTTGAAACGAGAAAGTTACGCTATAAACAAGTTACAAGTGTTTTTCTTATATATCCTGAAAATATGTTGCTGATGTAATAAAGTTTTCCATGAAAACAGGCCCCTAACCCTCATTAAAATGTACCAACATGATAAAAATGTGTTAGTACTTGTTTAGAGCTAACCGGGGATATAAAATTCTTGAAAAACGGACTTATAACGAATTAGTTATGATTTTTCGAAAGTTATTGTTTCACTAAAAATACCAACAACATGTAATATTCATTATTACCTTATACGAAGATGTAAATTATATTTTCGACAACAATATATTTTTGAGTACAAAAGAGTGGTATAAATGGCATATACATTTGCATTCATAACATCCTTATTAAATCTAAGTTAGAAAATATTCATTCATGATAGGTTGCGGCTTGTGAACGCGCCTTGTTTGACACATCCGTTCCTTACATTTAGTTCCAACACTACAAGTGAGTTTATAGCCTCGCTTTTAATCTTTTAAATGATTTATAAACCTCGCGAGGGGGATACATGCTAGTTTTACAAAACGAATACAAGTAGCTTTTTGGTATGCTTGACCCGAATACATGATTATAAGATAATGAGTAACTCTTGCCAATTAAGTCCCCATCATGAACCGTTAATTTTGTGTAAACGCTAATATTATAAATATGCATATTGGGCATTGACCAGCCTGGCCGAATGAGTAGCTCTCATCTTTCAACGGTCATATAATATTGAGAATATGAGGTAAATGGCAAATATTACCCTACCGGGGCAAATGATAAACTTGGTTAAGGTTCGGTTTCATGAGCTCTATGTTATAATCTAATAACCGACAAGTACTGATCATACTTGTTACCCGATGAATGATACTTGTATTCAATTTATTATTACTAAACTCTATGAATTCACTCAACATTATTGTTGACTTTTAGCATGTTTATCTCAGGTCCGTAAGTAACCTCAGCTTGGATGGGCCGCGCAAGGAAAGATTATCGATCAAGATGGTTCATGTTTTAAATATTTTATCATGTACTAAAATAATGAAGACTTTTAATATCTTATGTACTTTCAAACTTTGTAAACTTTTGGGACCTCTTGTAAAACTTAAATAACCTTTTAAGGTGTATGTTTATTAAATATTTCTTGTATGAAACTTGTTTATTATGTTTGTACTATGTGATCGATATATAGCACCCCATGTCCCTTCCGCTGCGATCCTGAAAATGGGGGTGTTATATTTTAGAACCATGAATATATCTCATATAACAGGCTTATTAGCTTATATGACTCAAATAAGCTTAAAACAAGTGTTTGATTAAGTTTATATAAGTGTGTTTATAAGCTTATATAAGTAGGAAGCGACAACAACAACAACAACAACAACAACAACAACAACAATGACACTCAATCCCGCATGAGCGGGATATGGGAAAGTAGAATGTGGACATATCATACCCTTATCTTTTGGTAAATCCGAAGGTAAAGAGACTGCTTCCAAAAAGATCTCCAGCTTTAACAAGCCACAAAATTATGGTTTATTTAAGAAACGTTGGGCTTATATAAAATGTTTCATTATAAATTACTAATAGATCTAAGGTTCATATTTGATGATTAACTGACATAATTTAAACCAAATACTTGAGTTTTATCAATTTATGAAACATAAGCTTATCCAAACACTCACTATAGGATTATAAGATTATGACCATAAGCTGCTTATATTAAATAAGTATAAGCTCAATTCATATGCTTAGCTAACACACTCCTTTAATCGGCTCTGCGAGCTTTTGGTTTTCGGTTTAACTAGTTTAACCCGGTACATATACGGGGCTTTTAAATAGTATTTTTCCATAAAAATATGTAAAACCTTTATACTCATATAGTTACAATTCTCGTGCATGCGAGAGTTTTATATTTTGCATACATAGGATGTTAAATAGGATTTTGATTTATATTTTGTATATATTTTTGTTGGATTGGTTTTGTTTAACTAGTCGTTGAGGTTGATGTTGTTTAAATTTAACTATTAATATCATGTTTAAGATATTATGTCTGTTTAATAGCACATAATAACTCTTGAGAAAAATGCTATTTTGAATATACTTATTTAAACTTTAAAGAGGAATTATATGTGTCGTTGTTATATGCACAATCTCGTGTATTTATTATGTCATAGTAAGCGGTGGGGTTATACTCTCATTTTGATATTTATATTCATGTTAATAATAATTTAGTCGTATTTAACTTTTTAAATCAGTGTACGAGTGGATTAAACTTGTAAAAAAAGGATAACATGAGTCATTCTTGAACGTCATTAGTAAAAAGAAAATACTTTTGCATATCTCCTTACTTAATCTTATGAGGAATAACATGAGTCGTTTGCATATGTATAATCTCGTGCTTGTACATATACGAACAACTTATATGCGAACGACTCATGTTATTCCTCTTTATGAGATTAAAGTAAGAATGTCCGGATTTTTTTTAACTAACTATGTTCAATCACGACTAATATTATTCTTTTTTATAAATTTAACCCGCACGTACACGGGTTTAAAAATATTATACTAATATATTTATTATTAACATGAATATAAATATCAACATGAAGGCACGACCCCACGGGTTTCTGTGAGATAAAATCATATACACAATATTGTGCATATAGTAACGACGCATATAATTACTCTTTAAAGTTTAAATAAGGATATACAAGAAATCTTTTTTTAGGGTTATTGCGTGCATAATGTCTAATACATAATATCAATAGTTAAATTCAAACAATATAAAAACATAAACATCATGCCAGTTAAACAAAGTCAAATCTTTCGTCCAACAAAAATCTATACAAAATATTTATTGGATATTAGTAAATTTATGTAAAAACTCGCGCGTGCACAAGTTTTATAATTATATAAGTATAAATGATTGTACATAATTTTATAGAAAAATCTTATTTAACAACTCTGTATATGCACCCGGACATGCTTTATTACGTCAAAATAGAAATTTATATTCTTAACAAATTATGTTATTAAAATCAGATAATATACAATTTGGATGCACAAATAGTTAAAATTTAGATGTATCGTGACTTATATCAAAACATATTAAGATTTATACGAAAGTCCTGTGCATGGACGGGGTATTAACCACGTCATAAAATAACACATAAAACACATTTTTAATCAGAAATTTCTTTGAATAAGTATAAAATTTCCAGCGCCATAGCTAAGAACGTCAAACATTTGGCATGAGCTATGATATGATGGCGTAGCACCATGAGGGTTTCGTGTCGGCTATAACACGCTTGTTTATGAGGCACTCACAAGCGACTAATTGTTAATGAAATAAATTATGTCATTACGACAAAAGTCTTTTTATCTTTCAATAGAGAAAAGAACTCATATACTCACCGAGTCTAATTGGACTACCTTTTTCATTTTCGGTAGAAAATAAAATTTCACAATATAATATATAAAAGTTTGCACATTCATTTATCACTTTGATTTTAGACATGGAAACTTAAAATACAATAAACTACAATTAAATAAGAAAAAAATATTTGTCAAAAGTATAAAATATGAGATATGTATTGAAAGATAATTAAATGGTTGTCTTGCTAACGGTTTGTAAAGTGTTTAATTCTAAAAAAAGATAGATAAAATTGTGCATTTAATTTTTTTATGAAAATATAAATGACTGGATAGATACAATTAGTTTTTTATTTTATTACGTTTAACCTTTCTTTGTTGGACAAATTTATGACACTAAGTTTATAGACTTTTTAGGTTTATGTGACATGAATGACAAGTATCTATAGGGTATCAATCAATGTTATGAAAATCGGGTTTGAAATTGACCCGGTCGAGTCAACGGGCACCGGGTCAACCGGTTCAACCGTCGGGTCAACCCGGTTTTTAATTTATTTATTTTTTTATTTTTTCGACCGGGTCAACCGGTTCGATCGTTGGGTCAACCCGGGTTTTTATTAAAAAATTTTGAAAAAACGAAACCCGGCCGGGTTTCCAGAACCGGGTTGACCCAGGTCACTAAAAACCCGACGGGTCTAACCGGTTAACCCGGTTTTAGAAACCCCCAGGTTTTTTTGACCCGTTTTTTTGGCCGGAACCGGTCGAACCGGTTAACCCGGCCGGGTCGACCCGGGTTTCAAAACACTGTTATCAATGTTGTATTTAACCTATTAGTTGGTCTATGTTCTATGAACTTATGTAAATTTAGAAGAAATCATAAGATAGCGGGGTGTCAATCAGGATATCGGGTCGGGTTTGAGGCTTATCGGGTCGGGTTTATCGGGTTTTAAAAAAATAAAAACTAACCCGCAACCCGACCCGATAAGCTATCGGGTCGGCTTCGGGTCTATCGGGTTATCGGGTTGCTTGTTAAAAAAAAAAGTAAGGTTGCTTGTTAAAAAATTTGTAATGCTTGTTTAAAAAAAAGTTGATCTATTGGAAGGTCTGCTTGTTTTATATTTTCAGATTGGTCAATCACTCCATCAACAAGAGTGAACTTCAATCGTTCGTGGAGTATGACATATAGCAAATTCTATTTCTTTTCATTTAAAGTTGAATATCCAATTACTAGCACTCGAAGGTGACTTTTCACCCCGAGTTATAACTTAACGCAGCCGAGTTAAGGGGTGAGTTACCTTACCGGGGTCGTGAGTTATAACCACGTTAACGCACCAAGTTATGCTCTTAACGCAGCGTTAAAGGGGTGAGTTATGGCATAACTCATTGGTGAGTTATGGCATAACTCAGGTGAGTTACCTTACCGTCCCCCTAAAGTTAACGCACCAAATTAACACCTTAACGCTGACGTGGCGGTGAGTTATGGGATAACCCCCCGTCACCTTACCGAGTGCTGCTAGGGATACAGACATGCAACTCAAAGGTAAACAATTGATCATAATACATATTGAAATTAATATATATTGTATTATGTAATCTATGTTAATGAGCTTTTCTTAAACTCTTAGGATTAACCAAAAACAGCAACTTGCTTCTAAAATCAACTTCAGTATCTTGAAATGTAGATAAAGTGTTCGACGAAATGCCTCTGAGAAAACTTGATCTGTTGGTGGGTGAATTGTGAAAACTGCAGGAAATTGTTAGTGGGTTTTTGTGGGTTTGTTGAGATAATGAGNAAAAGATCATACTACTTCAAGATATAACTGGAGAACGTAGTAATATGAATCTCATTTTGAAATGCAACATATAATAACTACGACCTAACCCGACCCTATTAGGCTATCAGGTTGACCAGATAAACCCGATAAGCTAGGTTGGACCCGAATTAACCCGACCCTATAAGATCTTATCGGGTTCGGGTCGGGTCGGGTCGACCCATTTGACACCCCTACTTGCAATGCGAAAACAATCTTTAAAAATTTGCAAAACCCGTCCTTTCTGCTAATTGTTGTTACAGAAACAGTCTATGAGTTAAATCTAGGGACAGATTGTGTAAGAAAAAGTTACAGAAACAATCCCTATTAATTACTTACCTTTACGAAAGACATCCCTATGTGAAAGGTTATATAAATATTCCTTGTCACTTCTCTCATTTTACGAAAACCGTCCAGTTTTAATAAATAATAAGTTTTTTGCTTACGTTTTTAAAAGTAACTCTTATGGTACTTCGAATTTATTTGTATATGTTTAAAAACATTTATAAGTCAAAGCTAAAACTGATTTGAATGAGATTTAGAATAATGTAAACTTTTTCCACGTAAAACCTCACGCCCCGCAGCGGAGTGCGCGCAAAAAATCTTGGTGATAAACATTTTTATTGTTGACCATAATCAAAAGCTGCCTATTGAACATAAGCTTAAGTCAAACTTAGAAAACTTAGTTGACGTTGGTAAATGCGATACACCCGGTCTTAATGACCATAAATTCTTAAAAATTTTGCTTTTCCATTTTTTCTAAGCACAAAAGTAGATAAATTTTATTAAAATATTGATTGATATTATAATTAAACGATTTGTTTGGGTCATTTCCGTCTGAATCTTTTTCTGTTTTACATGTTTAGCCCATCAACAATTAAATATAATCCGGTATAAATGGGTCAAAACAAAGGAATTGCACAAGTCATATATAAGCTCTGTAAGATAGAGCATAACAAGGTATTAAGGTGTATCCTACAACGTTTAACCTCATTATTCAAAATAAGAAGCTTAATTCTTGCTGTAAATAGAAAGATGAAAACTGTTATGTCCACAGGCTATTTAGACAAGAAAAACAGAGAAAATTTTCATCTGAAGACAAAAGATACTACGTCGGTCCATGAATAACCTGAGACTATAATCACTTCGCACGTGACTGAAGAAGAGACGCTAGGCTGACTCTCCATCCAGCAAACAACGCCGGAACCTTCCTCTCTACCAATAAGGATGCTAAGCCAACTCCAGTCCCATAGCTCGAAGAAGCATCCTTAGCTTGATAACTACTTCTAGTCATCTGCATTTCTGATAGTCTGAAAGCAATAACCAAAAGGCTTAATATCAAAAGATGGGCACGTCTTACTTTCAACACAACTGCTTTGATCAATAATGAAATTATTTGAAAATATAGCATAACCAGTGGTTAAATGTTGAAAATCTTCCATGACAATGTCCTCCTTGTTTACATTAACTATGCATGCTAGTTATTGAAATTACACAAAAATGATAATTTTAAGTTAATTTGCAAGTCAAAGTATAAACATGTGACACACAAATCTTTTTGCATGAATATGGCGATATGCAATTTAAAAAATGTGAATATACACTGATGATTTTATCTAGTACACCTCATTGAATTAAATGATTATAACAAGTGCAATAGTATATTATGAGTCTTAGCTGAGAATACAGGTACAGACTTTTATACAATTTACTGGTAAATGATGAAAGCCCAGGACTGTGAAAGGAACACTCAATGAAATTAGACAAATACTTGACCTATTTGGGTCATTTTGGTTATCTTCTATCTCTAGCGCATAACAAAAAAGTAGCTAAAAAGATAACAGGTCAGATGGGTCAAAAGTTGCGAAAGGTGTATCGCCAATGCATACAAACCTACTAGATCACTTCACATACAAATTAGAGCATTTTTGTGATATTATATTTAGAGTAGTGGTATTTGACATGACAATTATTTATATATGCTTAATTGTTTCTGAACAAAGTTATCCAGGTCAACTGAAGCCTTTTGACCCTCCAACCCAACCAATTTTCCACCACTAATGCTGACCGCAATATACATGCATTAGATTTGGTGCATAAGAGATGCATCCATGATCAAAACATAGCATTCATTTTGTCTAATAGCTTCTCTTTGGAATATCCATGACCCTTTTCGGAATTCATCTACTACAAAGTCTTACTAAAAAAACCATTTTGTACACCAATTCGGCATTATTAAGGGGTATTCCATACATGAGACAGATAGATAAACATTTTCATAAAACTATGTGCTTCGTCTAATGCTGCATTTATTTTGGCACAGAGGAGTAAAATATGCTTCCTAATCTCATAACCATATCGGTATCTGCTTAAAGTTTTAAGTTTTTTCAGAACGATAGTTTGTACATAATTTATTTACACCTCCTGTAAACGGGCAAGGTTGTCAAACGGAAAGAAATCAAGTGCCAAACACAGCGATAATGAAACTTTGTATCATCTTAAGTTTTGAGCGAACCTTGAAAAGTTGTAGGATAAGAATGTTATATTTCAATACTTCATAAAATATACAGGCAACTTCTAAAATTGCGTCACAACCAACTCCAAACATCCAAAGGCATCCGTTTGAACTAATAAACTTATCGACAGAAAGTCATACAATCAGTGGTATATGAGTCTAAGACTACAAGCATGGTCACCAAGAAGAATAAGAGGCTGGTCTAAAATTCCATTACAACTTTCAATTGGAATTCTTCGACTCGAAGAATCAAAATAAGATAATCAGTGGCTCATTTGGTTAGATAGTTTTACGTTAATCTAACTAATTGATTCTCTTTTAGGCTCCAAGCTTAGTCGAGTAGAACAAACCATATCCGACACTTAAGCAACAAGCTTAACCAACAAGTACAATAAAAAAACAGCTATACCCAATCCCGTCAGAGCGAGGTATGGGATAACAAGTTCAATAAAGAAAAGGTACAAAATGTTAGACATAGCACTTTTGAGTTTTGAGGGTGTCTTAGATCCTTTTTTCCCAGCCACTGTGCTATAAGCCGCAAACGAAATGTTCTACATTACTACTTTAAAATGCTACTATTAAACATAAACAAATAGTTTCATAAGTGAAATTTTATGTCCATCGACAGTTCCCTCTGGTATCTGGTATCTGGTATCTGTTGAACCACTAGAATGATACTAAACAAAAATCCAAAACCCATACTAAACAAAAATCCAAAACCCATATAATGGAACTAAGAACAATAAAATCAGAAGGAATACCTGGATGTGAATGAACCCTCCTCGTAAGAAATTGTTGAGAGACCTTGTCGCTGTTTATGCTTGGGATTAGCAGTGCACAAAACAAATACTCTCCCACGACGCTTCACTGTTCTGCAGAATTCACACATTTTCTTCACTGACGATCTCACCTTCATATCTGTAGGCTAATCCATTTCAAAAAAAAAAAAAAAAAAAAAAAAGAAAAAAAAAAAAAAAAAAAGTTTCAGAACATCTCGAAATATATATTAGAAGGAAGGAATGCATAGGCGGCGTTCACAAGATTGAAATTATTATTCACAAGGCTGCATAGGTTATTTTCTTTAAAGCTAGCAGTTATTGATTCAGAAAAACATATAATTGGCGCAAGTAATCATGATATCTAAGAAAGGACCTTTCAGTTCAATAGTTAACCACCCTCTTTGCTTTATTTTCCTTACTTTTCCTTTAGCTAGATTTCGAACTACATAACTGTTCTTAGTGTTCCACATTCCTGCTTCTTAACTTTGCATCTACCACCCAATCCAGTTAACTACCTGTGTACCTTGTCCCGTCCTATTCTGAATCTGTAACTTAGAAATTGTATGCATCAATTTTACGTAAGATTCTAGTCGTGAATTATATGATAAAATTCATGTAATCTAAACAATACCAGAATAGATCAAAGAGTAAACTAAATAGATAAAAAAAAATGTGTAACCTAGAGCAAGCAAATTAAAACTTTGAAAAATCAGTCATAATAAAAAAAACGTCCAATTGTCCCACGATAGTACTTTAGTTACAACCACTTTAAAAAAGGATATTATCATAATAACGCACAAAATTCATCGAAATTGCTTCCCCATAGATCTTACTTCCTACTGGACTCTAAGCATACCAAGTCATAAACATGCATAAACACCTAAGATGCATAGATAATTCAGCCCATAACTGTGCAGGCTTCGGAGAATCTATAAAAATGTATAACTAACATCTAGCTCTAAGATAACCAACTAAAAGCTGTTCAGGTTATCCTGGAAGGGCAAGTCTCTGATTCAGCTGTACACGGCCTAACTTGGATATCCCTGTGACCGTTTCCGACCATTTCCTTAGCCACCCCCAAATCTGTACCTACTGAGACAAATTACATACCATTACACAAACAGTCCCATTTCCAAAACCAAACAGACCCGTTTCCATAAACAATATCCTTAGTTTCAGAAATCAAAACAGCCCATTTCAACAGGTAATATAAGGAACACAAAGAGCATACATAAACATCTATCAATAACTGTGCTTACAAGATAATATATAAATAGAAATGCAATATCACTCAAGAAACCATTAATGGAGGTTTAAGATTGATACCCGATACTTGAATCAAAATAATTGATAATAAATCGATGTTAGAACATGTTTGCATACCTGTTTCTTAAAAGATTTGAGCTAAATTTGTTTTCGGCTGTGTTTTTTTTAGGTTTGTGTGTGTGTTTTTAAGTTTCCGATTGGTTTTTAGAGGGTGTTTGGTTAAGCTGATAAGTTTCTTTCTTTTCAATATTAAGGGGGTGTTTGGTATTGAAGGGAAAGAAAATCCAAACCTCTTCGTGGGTTTTATTAATTTTGGAAAGTGAAATGATGAGAGATTTAAACATGGTTAATTCCATTAAATAAAAACATACTTTCATAAAATTTTGGAAATAGTTAACCAACTTTTTTACTAAACTATCTAAGACCATGGGGTACCATGGCGCCACCCAACGCTAATTCTCACGTGGCCAAGAAAATGGCACCGCCACCTTCAAGTGATGATACCCCCGTTCCTCAAAAACTTGTCAGGCGCTAATTGAGTGGCGTGCATGAAAGGGAGAAGAAGACAAACTATCCGGTTTTTTATTTTTTAGTTATAATTTTTTAATTGGGTTTGTGCGTTGTGTTGTATTTTTGAGTGTGTTTTGTTTGTGCTTTGCGTTTGCGAGGAAGAAGATAAAGTGATAAACCATTGACTGTGTACTCTTTTTTTAGGTGTGCAATATATCCTTGTTCATGGGTGATTTTATTATCTCTGTGGGCCGGGCCATTTATGTTGCAGTGTGTTTGCATTTATCAATAGGTTTGTATGAGAACTGTATTTGGTTGTATTTTTTTTCCCTTCGAGATCCTTTCACTTACTATGTAATATAATTTGTATTTTTATTTAAATTAATAAACAATTAGTTTGTTTGAAAAAATATATATATAAAAGAAAGAAAAAAAAAAAGTATGTGGGTGGGTGGGGCCCAAATGGCATGTTATGAGTGAAGGGGTGCTTTAGTGTGTGAGTGTTAAAAGTGAGGATGTTGAGATGGCGCTGAGATGGCACCGAAAAGTGAAAATTGGCATGCCATGATACCCTATGCTCTAAGTAACGAAATTTGTTGTAACCTAGAAAAATTACTAATACAACCGTTGAGTTTTCACTCAGTTAAATTTTATTATACCTATCCTACATGTATTATCCGCTAGGATATTAGTTGGGGTTAACCCGATTAAATAGATATGTTTACCCATTTTATGCCTCATGTTTATTACCCGGTTATATCTCACTATTTTAACCCATAACTTGTCATCTTCCCCTAAGCAAACCCCTAAGTCATGTCTTTTCCCACCTCTTTTATTTCAAACCGTGTGTGCCAATGTGGACTTCTGTAGAAGGTTTTAACATCTTGGACTCCTGGTAACTTTGTGAATCACATCCGGCATAAGAATACGTATGTGAGTAATAATGTGTGAAATGATGGTGGAAAAGGACTTAGCCAAACCTGAAATTATTGTCATCTTATCTATAGTTGAAGGAAATATGGGAAATAGGCTCTGGCAAGTAACTGTACATAAACTGGAGATCATGGGGTGTCCCATGGATTTCAGTAACCGCTAGGGATAATGTCTAGGAGTGTTCACGGGGCGGTTCGGCTCGGTTCGGTTAGAAATTTTAACTATCCATCGTGGGGTGGGTAGTTTATTTTATNACTGGAGATCATGGGGTGTCCCATGGATTTCAGTAACCGCTAGGGATAATGTCTAGGAGTGTTCACGGGGCGGTTCGGCTCGGTTCGGTTAGAAATTTTAACTATCCATCGTGGGGTGGGTAGTTTATATTACTATCCGAAACCGACCCGTACTAGGCGGGTAACCGGACATGCGGGTACCCGAAATGATCGGTTACCCGCGGTTCAGGTCACGGTTAACCATTCTAAAAAGATAATCAAATGAACAATAAGATATATTAGAACGTAATATGTCATTGTAGTATATTTAAATAACATTAAAGAGATTAAAGTCATAGTAAAGTTGTTTCATCGCAATAAAAACATTCAATTATCATATTGATCAAAATAAATAAATAACTAATATTATTTATTTGACGTTTATAGGTTACGATAACTTTCATCATCATATGTAATCAATGGACGTTAGCATATGATTACATTAGGTAAGTAAAAATGTGTTATACGATAAAAGTAGTGCAATAATATAGTTAATACTTGTACATTTTTATGAATTGTTTGTTGAAAACTACATATATATTATACACGGTTCGGCTCGGGTAACCGCGGATAACTAAAAGTAAAAACCGAAACCGAAACCGAACCATGATAAGCAGGTTTTTCCGGTTTCGGGTTTTCTCGGTTTCGGTTTCTTCGGTTAACAGTTTTTTGCGGTATCGGATTGAGCGGATCGGCTCGATTCGTCGGTTTATCGGATTTTTTGAACACCCATAATAATGTCCCATGTCCCTACCTTGGCGGGAAAGCCTTGACTGCTTAGTGAAATGTGGGTTTGACTTGGTCAAAGAGAACCCCTTTGATAACATCTTCGAACCACACACCTCTGAAAGGTGTTTAACTTTGATTGTTATGAATGACTTTACTTCAAAAGAGATTTTATGAGGTCTGCGAAATCTTTCAGAGAATAGTTTCCGAGATGGGTTCGTAGAGGTGTCTTCGAACTGTTCAGAAGGTACGTCATCAGATAAATAATTAAAAACCATTTTCTTTAGAACGTAGACAACTTTTAATTTTTCTTCCAAAAACTAGATGAGCACCATTTATTTATAAACACAAAATTAAGTAAGCTTCATCTCCAAATATTAGTATTCCATATACTTATCTATTGCCATTTGCCAATTAACTTATTCAATATTTTTAGTTCGATTAATGACTCGCCTTTTTAAAACTTTATCATTAACTTTTTTAGTATAAAAGTTAACCAAAATAGGCTCCAAGAATCTAACTTATGTGAGTATGTGAAGAAAGGAATGAGTAATGAGAAGAACCACCTTCACGTCACCATATATTGTCATGCCTGTTTATAACCATTTGGTAATTGAGCTCACAAAATGACTGCATTCTTGTTTTTGTAAGAGATAAAACACTAATAATATGAAAACGATGAGGAAGCACAATGATGGGGGCCTGATCATTCTGTTATTAATTCTTGTAATCCATGTTATGTGCTCAAAAAAATTGGCAGTGGCATCAAGGATCACCCTCCCTCGGCATCTCAATGAGAAGGTAAATATGTCATTCTCCTTTTGTGGTTTCTTAGACTCTCAATATCAAACGTAAACAACCAACATATTTGTTTCATTTTCATGCCGTAGAGAAATTGCACATATGCTATTACAATAGAAACGACTTGTACAAAGGGTGCTGACACTTCCGACCACACGAGCATAAGGTTTGGAGACTCATATTCAAATGACATCCTAGTGCATCGTCTCAACTCAAAGCGTCTAAAAAGGCTTGATCCACTCGAGCCTCAAAATCTTGACGATGTACCAATAAAGCCATTTCAAGCATGTTCCATAGACCAATTTGAGCACACAAGCAAGTGTGTAGATTTGCCTGTTTGTTACCTCTACTTAAAGTTAACAGGAAATGACGATTGGCGTCCTGGTTTTGCACAAATCCGAGTATTAGAGGGCCCACATCTCAGCTCCGATTACTTTTATTTTCGTCGGTATCTGCCAAGAAATGTATGGCATGGTTTTAATGCTTGTGACACAAAGGTTACCCCTTTTGGTTTGAAATACAAGCGTAAAGTATTTGGCTAGTAGTTAAGTAATTCAAGTTCTTGCTTTAGGATGTGTACATTTATTTAAGTAGACTTCTTTATGATCTAACTATTTAATGTATTTTAAGTTTCAATTTCATAGTAATGCTTAAGTTTCGATAAATAATATACGAGTTGCTGTTAGAAAGTGACTTAAACTTTAAGGGTTGTTTGGTAAATTTGTGACTTGTCGTACAAGTTTGGTTAAAATTTGGTAACTAATCTATGACGGTTAGTTTTGCCCTATAAATAGAGATTATTGGCATTAGAATTATTTGTACATTTTGAATAATAGTTTGGTACCTTTTGAATTAGGGTTTGGTACCTTTGAATTAGAATTTGTCATTGAATTTGGTTTTGTAATTTGGTTTGTTATTTGAATAAAGCTTCCGCTTATTTTGTTCGAATTTGTTGTTTGTTTCGTTTGTTTGCAGTAAAGAGGGATCTCAATCCAAATAAGATAATATTATGTAATCACTTCAAAGGATTGACGCCACAACAGAAACTTCAGAGTTTAAAAAGACTCGTTTAAATAAAGGAAATGACGACATGACGCCAATATGTAGACAGTTAATGAGTCATATAAGTTTATGTGCCACAACGATGATGATAAACTCAACATAAGTTTAATGTACTCGAGAAACTACCATTGTGGTAAGAGTTCAGAATGATTGCATATAAAGTGTATGAAAACTTGTGTGTATAGATTTCTTCATTTTGTTTAAAATGATTGATAGGTTCAAGTTATTTTAGAACACCATAAATCTCAAAGATATTTGGAAATGTGTACAAAGATTGGGAGGATGTTTGTTTATTTTATTTGAATTTAGCGAAGCTAAAATACACTAAACAACAATCACTCCTCGCCGAATAGAGGCAATTTCGACAAGAAAATTAGGAATCCCACATTGAAAACTAACGGTGAATTATAGAGCGGACCTTTGTCAACAATGATGCGCCACTTGAGGGTACACCTACTTTAGAAGCGCTCCATAAAAGCTGAATTATCTCATATGAATTATCCAATAAGCGACATGTCGCATAACAAGAGCCAAAAGTGCCCAAGGAGGGACATTTTCTTGAGGTTACATGGGCAGATTCGAATCAGATTTCAATAATACATGTTAAACCAGCCTTTGTTTGCAAACAAGAAAATACACGAATGATCAAATGGCTTGAAGTTCAGTTATAAGAGATAGATTCATAACGCCATCTCTTGCAAAACAGGAAAGCAAAGACCACAACTGGAGTTACAGTGCAACGATACCTGATAGCAAACATTTGGACATTAAAAGACAGGCGTCACGCAATTTAGACTTCGCTATGTCTTGAAGTGTGGGGGGGGGGGATCCCTTCAGGTGAACTTTCTATGGTGAAACACCGCTCAATATTTGGACACATCTGCAGTAGGAACAAACACATGCACTCGTCCTCTCGAAAATCACCTATCATTTAACTTGGGCACTTCCACGACTGTAACATTGAGAAGGATCTAGCACTGCTGATGCTCAAAAACATAATACGATGTGGTTTCCTGCTTTTAGATATGGGAATAAATAAGGAGTTAAGAGCGATCAGGTAGATTTTGCCTAAAATTCCGTACAAAGACGAAGCCCAAAGAGCAGCAAACCAGATAGGTTTTGGTCCACTCATACATTACAAAACACAAATGTTCAATTATGGGGCAAGTAACCGGCTTGGAACGAAGTCAGCAGCGGGAGATGGCCGTCGGCAACAACAACCCCCGGGGCCGCATTCAGCGAGAAAAAAGGGGGGGGGGGGGGCGTTTGAACATGCTTTCCACACAAGAAAAGAGTGTGTAAATCGTGTTTTGGAGTAACATCAGTGCCACAGATTATTTCCAATAAGCTCACCGTGTAGGGATTGGAAGATGAAGAAGCATGATTCAATACCTTTTTGCTATGTTGAATAGCAAAGCTGTCGAACTATCCCGACGGCGGACATAATAATTCCTTATATTACTTCATAGAGTGCCAAACAAGCTTGTCTTGCCTCGCGCTTTGGACATTAGAAAGGGACATTTGCTGATGACAAAGCCAGCTTCCCTGGGAAGGGGAAAGGTTGTTGTAAGTTGCAATGCAAGTCCGCATCTCCGCAACGAGACTGAAATCTGAAACTTTGGAAGCGTCCTGTGAACAGACCCGAGGGCTCGACGAATAAAAAAGTCAGACGTTATTACAGGCACCCACTTTTGCGTACCAAAATGGAAATATGTTTCACCAATTCGACACTACCATCGGATTATCTGGAAGGGAGGATATCGGTCGGACCATGGAGGAGACTCTTGCCACAACCAAGAAAGAATGAGATCCTATTACCGAGAATGTTAGTGCATTTTTTGCTGAGTTTTGGACAGTAATTTCCCCTTGCGTTAAGACAGACGATTAAACCCGTTTCTAACCGTGTCTGACCAGGTCCCTATAAACCAAAATTGCTTCCGCGGGGGGCATTACAGGGGTAAGCCTGCCTCACAGAGGAAACCTGTGCTATTGCTATCACGTTCTAGTATAGCTGAGCATTGGTAAACATAAATTATGCAAGTTAACTTCTATATATTTTGTCTTGATCCAATTGATTCGCTCCCACACACACATATCTATATAGATTATTGAAGATAGATAGGAGTACACACAGTAGCATATAAGTTAATAATATAATCCAGATCATATAGTAGAACAATATTGTATTACCTCAATCAGATGTACCCGTCATAATATACATTCTTCAATGACCAGAGGAAGATAATCTTACGCCGAGAAAATTACAAATTGCGTGAATGTAACTATAGAATGGCTGATCATGCGGTAAAAGGTGAATCATACTGTATTTCTGAGAGGGGGGGTGTGAGAGTACATCCTGATACATGTAAAGTGTCTATGCAATTGGTGACGCAAGAGAGAGTTTTGAGGCACAAAGACATATATATAAAAGCTATAGGTCATTTGGCAACTGCAACATATTGTACATCAGAAATAATGGCTACAACATCAAGTCTATAACGTCAATTGACTAAGGATCTCTATCGATTCAGTGACTATTAATGTGGAGACAGCGGCAACGCGCATATCTATTATTTCTTCTGTATGCAATAGCAATCTTATCAGACGAATCGTACCAGCTGATATGTTCATGAGGACCTGTGAGACATACAACGAGAGGAATTAATATTCTCCAGTCTCATATCCTTATTGAGCTCTTCACCAAAAATGCATACCAAGACCATGGTAATTCCGGTCCGCTAAAAACTGTGATAATCACAGAATTTCTTGGGCGATACTCCCAATGAATCTTATTTTGGTAAAGGTCGTTAAAAAGTTGTTTAAGAAACAACTTATGGTAACATTGCTGATTTGTGATAACGATATATCATCGAAAAGAAGCGGAATATACCTATCTTTATATACCTGAGTATTGTTGGTAAGAAATCTTCTGTATTGATGAATAAGAGAGAGAAGTTAAAAGGGTTAACCCGAGACATTGAAGAATATCAAATATAGTTCATGAACCTAGTAAAAGCATAGGAGCAAAAATTATAAAAAATTAATATTCCTGGAGCTTATAAAATAATTATTAAAATCAACAAATTATCGAATAATTTTCTAACAAAATTCAAACTTGGAACTATGCTGTCTGCTGACAAAAAAAAAGAAATATATAATGGTAAATCATTCTAAGAGCAAAAATGAAATTTATATACAAAAATAAGGATGACGATGAATAGGTCAATAGAATACTAGGTCATTTAAATTTATATCTATATATCATAAAAGAAGAGGGTGTATCTCTATTCTGTGACAAATGAAAAGACTCTAAACTTATCGAGTATAAAAGAACAATACGGATCTTAATTTTTATTTTATTTTCGAAGCAAAAAATACTAGAGATTTTTTTGTATATAATGTTATTTGGATCTTTACTTTTTGTCGTATTAAATTAATCTAGTAGAGACTTTATATAAGAACACATTAAAATTTTTGTCTTATAATTATGGATTTCTCATCCTATGTAAAATCAAATATAAATCTTTATTGTCTTATTAGAAAATGGTTTAAAAACATGCTAATAGTACACTTTTTGGTTCTCCTATCTACAAATTTTACTTATATCCGACAAAAAACACCAGACTATAATCTCTTTCATTAAAAGATAAAAACACAACATTAAAAAGGATTATTTACAAAAACTTTCCCATTATCACAGCATCTCTCGTACCTACAAATGCCTTATTTAAAGATGACAATTGTTATCGCTGCGTGTATAGATATAGGACGCGCATCTGAGAGTTCTAGGAGATGGCTTGCACATATAGATTCTGTGATAGCTCTGTCAAAGTATATATAGAGTGATCACAACAAAAATGCTTCCCATGCTGTCCAGCAACAGAGTCCACCATGTATATATTGCTTGATAAGACCTACAACGTTAAGATCGGACGATTTTTTGAAAATAATGTTGCGTACGGGTTGACACCTTACTATTAGTTATGTTGCGTTACTTGTCATTTATTTGTAAAAATTATGTGTGCGTATCGTTTAGTTACCCCTTCTCACAACTAAAAACGTTCAAGCTGCATATACATGTATAGCAACTATGGCAAACGTTGATGATTCATTTTAGTTAAAAAAGATTTTATCTCGATTTTAAAAATAAATGTTAAAAAGTTTTTTTAAAAACTTTTTTAACGACCTTTACCAAAATAAGATCATGTACGCGAGATTTGAGACAGTTTAGGGACCAAAGGTGTAACTTTTAAAGTTAGGTGACCTGGTAACCTGCTGCCAGCAGGTCATATTGCGTAGATCGACGATTTTTTGAAAATATGTTGCGTGCGTTTGACACTTTACTAAGTATGTTGCGTACTTGTGTTTATTTGTAGAAATATGTTGCGTATCTTTAGCTTTACCCTTGTGAAAACAACAATTTCCTATGCCCGTACCATGCCAATAGACACTTTACATGTATAGATGCTTAAGACACACACATATACATCATACACCTACACATACACATCATACATGCATGTAATTTTTGTATACCTTAATTACTAATTAATAATATTGATTGATAAAATAGTGTTTATATGATCCGATATTTATAATAATGACTTACCTAACATTTTTGTTTGTGCCTAAATCAATACAAAGACAAATACTAGTCTAACATAAAAACTAATACCAATCCAATACAAATAGTCCACTTAACAACCCCCCGCAATTGGAACGGGAGGAGAACGAACGCTCAAACTGTCTCAAAACTCAGCAAACAAAAGCACCATAAGAGCCGAGGAGGTCGTACTCGTAGAAGAACTTGTAGATTCATTAATGATATGCTTTAAGACATCAAAAGTTTTACAATATTCTTGAAGAAGTAACACCAGACGGCATAATTAGCTTTGTCCACATCAAGTTTAAGAGGAATGAGGTTGGTATTGAGGTTCGAGGAAGGCATACTGCCCGCTTAGATGTCACTGCACGACTTGAATCACTAACTACTAACTAACCGTTTTAAAAATAAAATAAAAAATAGAGTTTATCGGTGTGTGATAGGGTGGGGGGAGGGGGTATCGTTAGTCATCATAAAGTATATTCGTCTAAAATTTTCAAAGTTTAGGTAAAAAGTAGCCGACTTTAGTCGAATGAAGTTAAAAAAAACGTGAAGACTGATCAAACTTTAATTGACTTTAGTTGAAGACTTATCGAGCTTTAGTCAAGTTTAAGTGTATGAAAAACATGGAGAATGAATTCAATCAAAATCGAAAATATATATATAAAAAAGGACATTTCTTCAACGCAAACACAATCAAATGAACCTTTTATTTATTTCAATTTAACAAAATCGCTAGGCAGTAGCTGGGCGGCCGGGTACCACCTAGCGATTAATCAGTTAGGCGGGGATTAATCGGATTTGATCTTTTATATATAAAATTATAAAATCTTGAAACTATATGTCCGTTTTGGCCGATCTAGCAGGTGATTATATACTATAAGTTTGAAATATAAACTTCTTCTTTAAATGAGTTTTTTTTTTTTGTTTTTGTTTTTGTTTTTGTTTTTTTTAACAATGGTTTCCAACCTTTTAGCCGACTAATACACGAGGTTTGAACCCACCCTTACACAGATTCAAAACGGGTAAAGCCTTCACTTTTCAAGAGGTTTGTGTGACCCTTTAAATGAGTTGTTAAAATAATGTATTTGTTTACATTCAAGGTTAATTTTTAGTTACTCTAAGTTTTGAGTTCAAAATCCTGCTGCAAAATGCGGGTAACAACTTACTCGTTCTGTTATTATTATTATTATTACTAGTTATAATACCCGCGCACGCGCGGGTTTTTTTTTTAAATTTTTTGAATCATATATTTTTATTTATTAAAAAACAAA
Source organism: Artemisia annua (assembly GCA_014162995.1). Taxonomy (NCBI): domain Eukaryota; kingdom Viridiplantae; phylum Streptophyta; class Magnoliopsida; order Asterales; family Asteraceae; genus Artemisia; species Artemisia annua. The sequence goes on along the minus strand of LBNU01005542.1, from coordinate 174,673 downwards.
TAATTTAATCTTTGTTTTGTTTGATTTATGATGTTTAATTATAGTTTTTTATTATTAAAGATAATTATTTAAAAAATTTAATCCTATTGTTAATTGCATCTTATCTATATTTTTTTGTATTTATCTTCTACTTGTGTTATGGATAAATATAAAATATTATCTAATAAGAAAATAATCTTTTTTTCTAAATAATATTATTACTAAATAAGGTATGGTTTAGTTTTTTTGAAATGAAAAAGTCCCCACTTGGGGTTTTGTTTTATTATATAAAAGATTATTATTATTATTATTATTATTACAATACACAAATTTCCCTCTTTCTAAATTAGTTTACTCGCCACAAAACTTGTTATCAATAAAATGTAAAAGCTAGTTGAATTTATTCGAATAGCTAGGCCAACATATAATTATATATGGCTTTGGTGTTACCACAACTAGTGTTGGGTGTCAAGTTTAAACTAGGCGAGAAATGAAACCAATCAAATATGTGAGAGTTGCTTAATGTATATCCACATGCCTGTGATGTTTAAACATAAGAAGAAAATCTTTGTTTACATTAACCCCATGCGACAAGTTCCACCCCGGATGCCATAGAAGGATAAATTGTTTGTTTTTACTTTGAAATTACGATACATGTACTACATGCTTGAGAGTTTAAACGAAAGAGCTCTTGGTAGATGAAAAGAATTACAGTTGATAAATAAATTCTTCTGTTCATTTAATTCTTTTTCTGACTTCATTTAATAAAATGCATGTTGTCTCAATTCATTTATGAACATCTTCATAAAGAATTAAAATTTACTTTTAGCTATGCTACGACTAAATAATATGGATCAGGATCCTCTCATTTTGACATCTCTCATGTTTTTCTAAGGTTAGCATGTTGTGAGAGGAAGTGAATTAATAAATTTCATATTTTACTCAATGATGGCCCCACAATTTGATTTTTTTAATTTCATTGATTCAACATTACAAGACATGAGACACAAACATAAGAGGATCTCAATCCAAATAATATATACCATGTAATCATAAAGATTGACGCCAAACAGAAGATTCAGAGTTTAAAAAGACTCGTTTAAAAAAGAAATGACGACATTAGACGCCAATATTATACAGTTAATGATCATATAAGTTTATGTGCACAACGTGTATAAACTCAAATAAGTTTTTACTCGAAAACTACATTGTGGTAAGAGTCATGATTGCTATAAAGTGTTTGAAAACTTGTGTGTATGATTTCTTCATTTTGTTTAAATGAGTTGAAGGGTTCAATTTTTAGAACACCATAAATCTCAAATATTTGGAATGTGTACAAAATTGGGGAGGATTGTTTTTGTTTTTTTTTTGAATTTAGCCGAAGCTAAAAAACACTAAACAACATCACTCCTCGCAATAGAGGTAATTTCGACAAGAAAATTAGAATCCCACATGAAACTAACGGGTGAATTAAGAGCGACCTTTGCAACATGATGCGCCACTTGATTACACCTACGAGAAGTCCATAAAAGCTGGAATTTCATATGAGATATCCAATAGCGAATGTCCATAACAAGAGCCAAAAGCGCCCAAGGAGGGACATTTTCTGATGTAGCAAGCGTAATGGCAGATTGCGAATCAGATTCAATAATAATGTTAAACCAGCCTTTGTTTGCAGCAAAAATACACGATGATCGAATGGCTTGAAGTTCAGTAGCAAGAGCAGATTCATAACGCCATTTCTTGCCAAAACAAGAAAGCAAAGACACTACTGAGTTAGAGGCAACGATACCTGAAGCAACATTTGGAGCATTAAAAGAGGCGTCGCAATTTAGCTTCGCTATGTTTGAAGTATGGAGGGGTCCACTTAGGTGAACTTTCTTGCGAAACACCGCTCATATTGGACACATCTGCGTTAGGATCAAAGCAATGCACTCTCTCGAAATCACTATCATTAACTTGGGCTTCCACGATAACTTGAGAAGGATCTAGCACTGATTGCTAAAAAATAATACGAGTGGTTCCTGTTTTAATATGGAATAATAAGGAGTTAATGCGATCAGGTAGATTTCCTAAAATTCCGTCAAGACGAAAGCCCAAAGAGCAGCCAAACCAGATAGGTTTTGTCCACTCACATTCAAACAACAAATGTTCATATGGGGCAAACCGGTGAAGGAACACAATTACGTCGAAACAACCCCGTCGCATGTAGCAAGGGCGTTTGAACATGCTTTCCACAAAAAGAGTTTAATCTTTGGAATAACATTCAGTCGCCAAATTAGTTTCCAAAACTCACCTGTAGGATTGGAAGATGAAGAAGCATGATTCATACATTTTTCTTTGAATAGCAAAGCTTGTCGATATCCCGAGCGGACATAATAATTTCCTTTATTTTCATAATGCCAAACAAGCTTGTCTTCCACGCCGGAATTAGAAATGGGAATTTGTGAGACAAAGCCAGCTTCCCTGGGAAGAAGGTAGTGTTGTAATTTTCAATAATCCCATTCCCCGTCAACAATGAAATCTGAAACTTTGGAAGCGTTTGTGAAAGGACCCCGAGGCTCACGAATAAAAAAGTCAGAGTTATACGGCACCCACTTTTGCGTCCAAAATGAAATATTTTCACCATTCCCGACCTACCATCGGATATCTTGAAGGAGGATATCTCGACCATGGAGGAGACTTTGCCACAACCAAGAAGGATGAGATCCTTTACTAGATGTTAGGAAATTTCCCCTTGGAAAATATAAACCTTTAAGGATACAGGCCCAAAAAGATTCCGGATTAATTGTAAGCCTCCAAACTTGCTTTGCTAGTAATGCGAGATTAAACAAATGCAAGTTTCTAAAACCAAGACCCCCCTCATCTTTTGGTTTTGAAAGAAAATCCCAGCTTGACCAGTGAATATGTTTACCGTGCGCATCTCCATGCCAGAAGAATCTACGGATGTGAGTAAAAAGCTTGTCAAAAAAACTTTTCGGCAACAAATAACATTGCATGGCATATGATGGAATGGCTTGAATCACTAATTTGATAAGGATCTCTCGACCAGCTTGTGAGAGGAGCTTTTGTTTCCAGCATTGCATCTTATAAAGCACTTTGTCTAGGATAAAAGAGAATAATTCATTCTTATTTTGCCCAATCACAGAAGGTAATCCTAGATAACAAGCTTTTGGATCCATGCGTTGAATATTCAACAAGCTACATAATTGTTGTTGTAGATCTTCTGGAGTGTTCGGAGAGAAAAGGGCCGAAGACTTTGTGAAGTTAATGTTCTGCCTAGAAGCGCTGCAATACCGGGCTAAAATATTCACTAGATTTTGACATTCAGCTGGATCTGATTTCAAAAAGAATAAGGAATCATCGGCAAAGAAAACATGAGAGATGATAGGGCAAGATCTGGTCATTTTTACATCAGATACAAGAGAGTTGTCCACGGCTTTTGAGACCATACGAGATAAGACATCGGCAATAATAATGAACAAATACGGAGATAGAGGGTCACCTTGTCGTATACCTAGAGTAGGCCGAATGTTGCCTATGGATTCACCATTAATCAAAAATGCTAGCTCTTATGAAGATAAACATGCAAAAATCCTTTGGCACCATCTATCCGCAAACCCCATATTCTTTAAAGTAGCCAACAAAAAATCCCATTCGACTCTATCAAATGCCTTATTAAGATCGAGTTTAAGCGCCATGAGTCGATGGTTGCCTTTATTCTTGTGTCAAATATAATGAAAAGCTTCATTAACAATCACCATGTTATCTTGGATAAGCCTACCACGTATGAAGGCAGATTGTTGCGGGGAGATGATATGATGTATAAAAGGTTTAAGCCTGTTGGCCATGATTTTGCTGATAATACGATACACAAAATTTCATAGACTAATGGGACGGAAATGACCAACCTGTTCTGGTGCTGGAATTTTGGGAATAAGCACAACAAGAGTTTTATTAAGAGTAGATGGCATAAATCCTGTTACAAAAAATTGCTTTACAGCATTACAAACCGAGTTGCCAACGATTGACCAATATTTCTTAAAAAACAAACCTGGAAACCTATCTTTACCTGGCGACTTATACGCTCCTAATTGCTTTACCGCACGAACAATTTCATAGTCAACAACTGTATCTTCTAAAGAAGTGTTCATATGCTCAGTGACTACAGGTTGAATTACATCAAATACATCGCCAAATTCCCTAACACCAACAGATGTGTAAATGTACGTAAAATGATTTAGGATCAAGGTGTTAAGGGCAACCGGCTCATCCACCAGTTGACCACTTTCATTTTTTAACATAGTGATTGTATTTCGTTGGCTCCTGTGTATCGCTGATAGGTGGAAAAAACGTGTGTTCTGGTCACCGAATTTAATCCAATTCACTCTTGAACATTGGTACCAAAACATTTCTTCTTTACGCCATGTTTCTTCTAAATTTTTTCGCAAAAGTCTTTGTCTTGCAATGTTAGCAGCCATAGGAGTTTCTGATTGAACAAGCCTCAACTTATTTGTAAGCTCCTCAATGACCTTCCTGTTATTTTGAAAATTCTTGCGACTCCAGGAAGTTAGATCCTTAGCACAATGAGCGAGATTCTGTTCAAGGCTAGAAATGGGATTAGAAGAAGAGATATCAGACCACACTTTATGAACAGTGTCTTCACAGCCAGGTTCTAACGTCCATATGGACTCAAAACGAAAACCTTTTTACATCTTTTTTTTGTATTGGGCATGTATTGTATAAAAGAGGAGCATGATCACTTCCAATAATGGGCTGATGCGTGAGTGTCTAAAATGGGAAAGTTACAAGGAGCATCTCATTGGCAAGAGCTCGATCAATTCGCTCCTGTATGTTAGCATTATCAGCCCTATTATTGTCCCATGTATAGTTTAGACCTTTAAACGGGAGTTCGAACAATTCTGATGTTGAAAGAAGAGATTGGAATTCCTCAATTCGGCTACTAGTATTTGAAGAACCTCCATGCTTATCCGCAACGTCCCCAATTAAATTAAAGTCACCTATAATAAAAAAGGGCCAGAAGCTAATAATGCAAGATGTGAAATATGTTGCCAAAGAAGTTTTCTATCACGTCGATCATGTGAACCATAGATAAAACAAGCTCGCCATGAGACAGAAGGAACCATACAAATCCCATCTACAAGAATTATGTTTTTATTACCATTTACAATAGTTAAAGTGATGTTATCTTTCCACTATAAAGCTAAACCTCCTGAACGTCCGATCGGATTAACATAAAAGAAACCGGTAAAAGAGAGTGATCGACGTAAAGATTATAAATATCGTTCTTTATTCTTTATTTCCATTAAGAAAACTACATCCGGGCTTTGAGCTCGACAGAGTTCTCGCAAGTTTGAAACTGTCAGGAGTTGCCAACTCCCTGACAATTCCACGATAGGATTAACATTGCGCTTGTTGCTGAGCCGGGGCAGCCACCACACCCACATTCAAAACAGATGCATCATCAACAGACATAATCTCAATAGGTACATCTATGAGGTTATTTAACTGAGTTTCTATAGAGGGAGAAACATTCTTTGGGATGACTTTGGGGCTTGTATATTTACGAAAACTCCGTCTTAAGCGAGTAGGAACAATGGGGTTAACGGATTGGCTAGTAGAATTGGGTGTGGCTGATTGAGAGTTTGGTTGTTGTTTGCTTCTTTTTTTGGTAGGTTGGCTAGGCGGAGAGGCATATGGTTTTCTTTTAACAGAAAGCTTCGATAAATTCTCCTCAATGATGTCTATGTCATCTGTAATTGCTAAACGTTTAACTATTAAGGAATCATTTTGTGTTGGGCTACTTGGGGGGCTATCACTAGGTTCTGTTACAAAATATGCAGGCACAAAAATTGGGTTTCGAGACATACTGCTTGGCATGGGTGTTGTACTAAAATTATGCATGGGGTTGGTTTGTTTAAAGTTCACATTTATGGTATCTGAACCTGTGTTGCTTGTCGGTCTTGCAGGGTCACTGAATGAAGATGAGGCAACATGGGATACAAGTTCATGAGAAGTGATTTGTATGGGATCAATAGGTGATGTTGATGTTGCCTGGTCATTGGTGTCATTTGAAACTTTGTAATTAAGGGTACCAGGTGTTGAGGGATGTCCCGGGGTCTGGTGGAGAGGTTGTTCGTTTCTCAAAGAGGTAATAGGGTGCTTAAACACAACTGCACGCATCCCAGCCCCAACTTGGGATATGCTTTCGTCCCGGTCAAACCCACATGAGTGTACATCATGACCTAGCCAACCACAAGAGTAATAAAAATCTCCTAATTTCTCATATTTGAAACTAATGTACAGAGGAGCCTTACCATCCTGTTGTAAAGAGAAACCTGGACATAGGGGTTTTCGAAAGTTAACTTTGGCCCGAAAGTGCAGATAACTTCTATCAAACTGAAAACCCTCATCATTAAAATCCACCTTCACTAGAGTTCCAACTTTTGGGGAAATTTCTATTGCATAAGCTTTTGTGAGTTTTCCAAATGGCAGTCCATGAGTTTGTACCCAAAAGGTTTCATGTGCGAAATCAATTTTGGTAATATGTACATTAGGGTTCCATGGCCGTAAAATGAGGCAATAACCTTTAACGAGCCACGGGGAATCATGAAGTATCTTTTGTACATCGTGTTCTTCAGAGAAAGTAAATATAAAGTGGTTATTTTCCCATGGATGGATCGAGGTTAATGATCAAGTACGCCAAGCGCTTGAGTATACGACCCTCGACTGAAAGTACGGTTGTCTGCAAATATTTTACCAACTAGACATAAATCTGGTGAAGGAGCCATGCTAAAAAAGATTATGCAGTGTGTTGACTAGTGTGAATTATATTGAAACTGATTGAAGAAGATGGAAATTTGTGGTGGGTGGGATATGCGAACAGACAAAGCTGCAAAGATCTCAAAGACTGAGAAAGTGCTCACGTGGGAGAGAGAAGTTTATTTTGGGGAGGATTGTTGGATAAGTTTAATTTTCCTTTGTTTAATCTCATTTAAAGGAGTTGTACTAAATTAGGGAGGATGGCTGGAAATTTTGTATAATTGAGGGATATGGCTATCTGAGTTGTACTGAATTAGGGAGGATGGCTGGAAATTTTTTATAAATGAGGGATATGGTTATGCATGAAAATGAGACTGAAGTGGAACAGAGTGTACACCCATTAAGTCACTAAACCACTCAAAATCAGATAGTGGTGTTCACCGAGCTGATAAGCTCAGAGAGTTCTACACTTCAGTGAGCAAACTCAGGACGAACTCATTAGAAAGTTATCTTATAAGAAGGTGTAACACTTCAAGAAGAGAACTCATCAGTGAGTTTTCTCTTTAGCTTTTGAAATCATCAACAGGTATATGCTTTGCTTTTCAGTAAGTGTGCTAACGAGTGTCTAGGGTGCTGATTGCACTACTTTGTTGAAGCTGGTTTGTAACTGCTTTGACCTATTAATGGTCAGTTTCAAATTAGAATTAAGATCCATAATAAATTGGTCTTGTAACCACTATTACTATTGTGGAGGAACATTATGAGAAGATTAATTGGCCGATTAATTCTTATAATTTCATTGAATGAGTATCTTCTCTATATAAAGAGAATTATGATGCATAAGAAAGGACACTGAAACAAAAACACTCGTAAGTGAACGGTTTCTTGTATTTGTGCGTAAATCAAGAACCAAACTATCTGAATTCTCCCAAAGAGATATTCGTGTAACCCAGGCAAATAGAGTCGAATAGTTTCTTTTGGAAAATGATTAAATGATTCATTAAGATATCTGATTTGATTGTATGTACCCTTCTGGGAATACCACCAATAGTCATCAGTAAACAAATAACATGAGTTTAGATGTTAGCATTTATTTTAATATTAGTCTCGAGCTTCCATGATTTCGTCGCTTAGACCGTAGTGGATTAATAGAGGATACGGTTAGTTTGGTCAAGCCCGGTTTTAGGCGTTATCTCCATTAGGGTTTATGAATATGATATCTTTGTAATTTAAAAATAGGTGGCAATAATAAAAAATAACCTATGAGGAATTCAATGTTCAAAAATGTATTCGAGCGGTATGGTCATGAAACCTACCGCATTCTCTATCCAACCCCATAAAATTTCCACTCCAAAATAAGAAAAGGGGAAAAAAAATTGGCTTAAATTCTATTCGGTCACTTTTTGGACCATAACTCTCAAAAGTAAGGAGTTAACTGATGCCGTTGGCTTTGTATTCAAATTCCAAAGAAGACCATACTGGAATTTCCTCCTTAGCCATGGCGATACGTCTCATGTGCTTTAACCAACAGTCGAGCTTAAAAAACGAATGGTTCACTGCTTGCTTATAACTCTCAAACCACCTAGATTTAGCTGATGTCAACATTGGTCGTGGATTCATAATTGAATTTTGAATATAATGCTACTAGAATAGCCGCCTCGGCCATTTGGACTGGCCGTCAAGCTCCGTTAAAAGTTTCGACAATTATCCATNGGGAGGATGGCTGGAAATTTTGTATAATTGAGGGATATGGTTATCTGAGTTGTACTGAATTAGGGAGGATGGCTGGAAATTTTGTATAATTGAGGGATAAGGTTATGCATGAAAATGAGACTGAAGTGGAACAGAGTGTACACCCATTAAGTCACTAAACCACTCAAAATCAGATAGTGGTGTTCACCGAGCTGATAAGCTCAGAGAGTTCTACACTTCAGTGAGCAAACTCAGGACGAACTCATTAGGAAGTTATCTTATAAGAAGGTGTAACACTTCAAGAAGAGAACTCATCAGTGAGTTTTCTCTTTAGCTTTTGAAATCATCAACAAGTATATGCTTTGCTTTTCAGTAAGTGTGCTAACGAGTGTCTAGTGTAACATCTGGTATTTTTCCTAAAACCTAATCCTAGCCAAACTTCTATTTTTAGAGCCTGAAACGTTTTAAAACTTTAATGCATGTTAAATTGGATTTGAGGAGCGTGAGATATATTAGGAACGAGAATTTATTCCTTGATTTACTCAGCACAACCTAGAAAAACTCGAATTTGTTTCACTTGCCAAATTATTTAATTTATTTTGAGTTTGAGAAAAAACTCTGAAGTTTATGCTTGATTTTATTGGAAAAACTATTTCGTGAACGATGACGCAAGTTTCGTAATTTTTCGAGTCCGTTTGCTATGTCATTCGAGTCCCGAACCGTTTTTATGAAAAGTTTAATCTATTGGCGAGACTAGTCCCCGGAGTTTATTTATAATTATCACCCTAAACTTATACCTATAAATACCCACCCTTTTAATAATTTATTCATTTTCACACTCATAAAAACACACACACTTCTCTCACTTCTCTCCTCCCTTCTCTCTCTAAAACCGCCGGCCAACCCCTTCCCCCACCGCCGGTCAAATTCCGGCCACCGGAGAATTTTCCGGCCACCCCTAGCAACACCACCTACCCATATTGATAGATCGGGACACCCCCGACTCATCCCCGCAACCCGTTTCACCCCAAACCCACGAACGCGCCCTATAAACCCGTTTTTAGATTCGAACCCCGTCACTTTTCGCCGCCGTTCATTTTTCCGACGAGTTTCTTGGTATACGAGTCTCCCCCACCTCTTTTTAAACAAGATTTATTAATAAAAACACATTTAAAACAAAACCCTAATTTTACTTTTTATTTAAATCCGATTTATATATAAATCTTTTTATTAAAAACGTTTTTGATAAGGTTTTGGTGATA
>LBNU01005542.1:149884-164105 GCA_014162995.1 Artemisia annua | reverse complement strand
CATGTCATTCGTAAAACCTTTTGTGTCTTATACATTTCCGCTGCTATACTTTGTTTATTTTTTCGCTGCAAACTCTATTTACTTTTCCGCTGCAACTTTGACTAAAGAGTACTTGTACTCTAAACGGTTTGTAAATCGAATGATATGTTTTGGTCATATTTCAAACGTCCCGAGTTGTGGTCGTTTACTATAAATGTGCCTGGTTTCTATTTTCGTAATACCCCCAGCACGATAGCTGCCATATTTGAGTTGGGGGTGTTACATCTAGGGTGATGATTGCACTACTTTGTTGAAGCTGGTTTGTAACTGCTTTGACCTATTAACGGTTTCTTGTATTTGTGCGTAAATCAAGAACCAAACTATCTGAATTCTCCCAAAGAGATATTCGTGTAACCCAGGCAAATAGAGTCGAATAGTTTCTTTTGGAAAATGATTAAATGATTCATTAAGATATCTGATTTGATTGTATGTACCCTTCTGGGAATACCACCAATAGTCATCAGTAAACAAATAACATGAGTTTAGATGTTAGCGTTTATTTTAATTTTAGTCTCGAGCTTCCATGATTTCGTCGCTTAGACCGTAGTGGATTAATAGAGGATACGGTTAGTTTGGTCAAGCCCGGTTTTAGACGTTATCTCCATTAGGGTTTATGAATATGATATCTTTGTAATTTAAAAATAGGTGGCAATAATAAAAACTAACCTATGAGGAATTCAATGTTCAAAAATGTATTCGAGCGGTATGGTCATGAAACCTACCGCATTCTCTATCCAACCCCATAAAATTTCCACTCCAAAATAAGAAAAGGGGAAAAAAATTTGGCTTAAATTCTATTCGGTCACTGTTTGGACCATAACTCTCAAAAAGTAAGGAGTTAACTGATGCCGTTGGCTTTGTATTCAAATTCCAAAGAAGACCATACTGGAATTTCCTCCTTAGCCATGGTGATACGTCTCATGTGCTTTAACCAACAGTCGAGCTTAAAAAACGAATGGTTCACTGCTTGCTTATAACTCTCAAACCACTTAGATTTAGCTGATGTCGACATTGATCGTGGATTCATAATTGAATTTTGAATATAATGCTACTAGAATAGCCGCCTCGGCCATTTGGACTGGCCGTCAAGCTCCGTTAAAAGTTTCGACAATTATCCACGTACTATCTTTATCTTTATTATTTATTGGTTTGAGTTTTCGCGATTTCGCTCTTGAACTGCGAAAGATCTTTATTATTTATTGGTTTGAGTTTTCGCGATTTCGCTCTTGAACTGCGAAAGAGTATTAGCGTATTAAGTTGACCCAAACCCATAATGTGAGCTTTAGGTCCGTTAGGTTTTCTAAGTGTTTGTCATTATAAAAATCGAATCAATACAACATAAGACCGACGGAGTTTCAATGTTCAACCGTTATCAATGGTACCTTGTTTCCCGTCCCTCTCTGTCACGAACTGTTTCGATTTAATAGGTTTTGACAGNAACGGTTTCTTGTATTTGTGCGTAAATCAAGAACCAAACTATCTGAATTCTCCCAAAGAGATATTCGTGTAACCCAGGCAAATAGAGTCGAATAGTTTCTTTTGGAAAATGATTAAATGATTCATTAAGATATCTGATTTGATTGTATGTACCCTTCTGGGAATACCACCAATAGTCATCAGTAAACAAATAACATGAGTTTAGATGTTAGCGTTTATTTTAATTTTAGTCTCGAGCTTCCATGATTTCGTCGCTTAGACCGTAGTGGATTAATAGAGGATACGGTTAGTTTGGTCAAGCCCGGTTTTAGACGTTATCTCCATTAGGGTTTATGAATATGATATCTTTGTAATTTAAAAATAGGTGGCAATAATAAAAACTAACCTATGAGGAATTCAATGTTCAAAAATGTATTCGAGCGGTATGGTCATGAAACCTACCGCATTCTCTATCCAACCCCATAAAATTTCCACTCCAAAATAAGAAAAGGGGAAAAAAATTTGGCTTAAATTCTATTCGGTCACTGTTTGGACCATAACTCTCAAAAAGTAAGGAGTTAACTGATGCCGTTGGCTTTGTATTCAAATTCCAAAGAAGACCATACTGGAATTTCCTCCTTAGCCATGGTGATACGTCTCATGTGCTTTAACCAACAGTCGAGCTTAAAAAACGAATGGTTCACTGCTTGCTTATAACTCTCAAACCACTTAGATTTAGCTGATGTCGACATTGATCGTGGATTCATAATTGAATTTTGAATATAATGCTACTAGAATAGCCGCCTCGGCCATTTGGACTGGCCGTCAAGCTCCGTTAAAAGTTTCGACAATTATCCACGTACTATCTTTATCTTTATTATTTATTGGTTTGAGTTTTCGCGATTTCGCTCTTGAACTGCGAAAGATCTTTATTATTTATTGGTTTGAGTTTTCGCGATTTCGCTCTTGAACTGCGAAAGAGTATTAGCGTATTAAGTTGACCCAAACCCATAATGTGAGCTTTAGGTCCGTTAGGTTTTCTAAGTGTTTGTCATTATAAAAATTGAATCAATACAACATAAGACCGACGGAGTTTCAATGTTCAACCGTTATCAATGGTACCTTGTTTCCCGTCCCTCTCTGTCACGAACTGTTTCGATTTAATAGGTTTTGACAGTCGGTAACATTGTTGTTGATGTTGTTTTTTCTTCTAGTAAGAAATAATTGTGGTAGACATGGTATTGACTCCTATATGTAAAGATTATAAATGTGATAATCCCACAACGACATTGATTTGGATTAATGTCTGCAATCATTCTTTTACCAAATTTCATTTCATAATAATGACAACAATAATTATGTTTAATAAAAGATGTTTGCACGGTTGCATTATTCTCATCCATGATCTACTTTTATATCTGCGATTTTTATTTTTATTCAAAAAAAGTACATGCGCATGAGGGTGACGATGACATAATATACATCACCCATTCCCTCTATAAATACTCCCTCATTCCACAATTGCATCCAAACCAAATATATAAACCAAGAAAGATATCAGTGATGGAGATGGTGGTGTCACGGTCATCAAGTGGTGGTGGGAGCAGGTGGTGCCCGACACCCGAGCAGGTGATGCTGTTAGAAGGAATGTATAGGGGAGGTCTGAAAACACCAACGGCAACTCAAATACAGCAAATAACAGCAAGACTCTCTATTTATGGCAAAATTCAAGGCAAAAATGTGTTTTATTGGTTTCAAAATCATAAAGCTCGAGACCGACAAAAGATTCGAAAGAAACTCTTGGCAATGTATCAATACCAAGAACGTCTTTATCCTTCTTACCCTTCACCTTATAATCATCATCCCTATCCCTTTCAGGTAACTTTCTAAAGTCTTTTTGTAGTATTTTTCAGAGCCGTGTTTGAATTGTCATTGGGAACGTTGTAATTTGTAGTTTCTTGCTAGTTTTTATTATATAAACTGTTGCCTTTAAAGTATATGGTGGCCAAAGCAAATTTTTTAAAAATAACTTAGGCATTTCAATTTAGAATCTCAAGGTCTAATGTTGTTTAACAAACATGATTTCTAACTCAATTTTTACTTAAAGTTATACAAAATAGAGCTAGATATTCCTAAACCTAATTAGGGTGTCAAATGTCATTGATTGCATTCGATGATATGTTAAACAAAAACCTTCATTCATAGTCAATTGGCTTGTACGTATGCAACATATACTATTTCAAAGAGTAAACTTATTTAAATCTAATATGCTGACAAAATCCAGAAAGCATACAAGATCTACTTGCAAAAAGTGTGCTTACCACCAAAAAGCCTACAACTCTTTCCAAGTATTTTGTGTACAAGTATTTCGTTTTTAACTATTAACAATAACATATTATATATACTTATAGCTCTTTTTAGATATAAGATTTTACAAAACTACTTCAATCTCCAATTAAGAACTTCATTTGTTTCATATAAAATTCTATCTACATGTACATATCTTATACTAAAACATGGTTAATATATCTTTAATAAACTTGTATCTATATCTCTACATAAGTTTATTATTATATATCATAATTCTTTATAATGTACATGCATACAGAGTGGTGCTAGTTTTGTTGAAGATAAATCAAGCTCCATAAACATGGTCACTGAATGGAATGTAGATCAAACCTGCAAGAAGGTCATGTGTGATTGCCCACTCATGACAGTGATGATGATGGAGAATACAATGTCTCATTGCACAAGAGTACCACCAAAAACCCTACAACTCTTTCCAACTTCAACGACCACTAGTCTCAAAGACCATATGTCATCTATCATATCCCATGCATGTAAACCATAGTTGTCAACCTAAGTGAAATGGACAAGACTAGAACCTTTGACATTAGGGTTAGCTAGGTTTTCAAGAAAATTTAATTATTTCAATAAAAAGGTAGTATTATTAATTACTTTGTTTGATTATATCCAAGTTGTAGTACTGTAAGGTCGTTGTTCTAATGACATGTAAATGATGTAATAAAGATTGTACCTTCATGGTAAATAGAGTGTGTTGTGTTGTGACTTGTGGGTTTCTGTTATGTCACTTGACATTTGCATGCCTGCAGTAGTGTAATAGTACTAAATAAAGAAAGATGAAAGATCTGAATTGCTATAGAAGCTAGCATTTAGTGATAGGAATTGAAATGTCAATTTCACTAAATTGGCATATGCACCGGGATTGCCGAAAGCTTCTGTGTTTGGTTAATTCGAATTTTGTTCTATGTTCCCTTCCATTATTTACTTTTTCTGTCTTTATTATACATGTTATATCTAGGACTGTTGACACTATTTATATTAACATGAATTATGTTGATTTAGGAGTTGTTGAAAAGATTTAGGATTTATTGACACTACTTATATTAATACGAGTTATTTTGTTAATATTTGGGATTGTTTGTATGTTACGGATCTGGAAAAAAGTTCAAGAAAAACCAAAAAAATTGCCGAATTGATGCTATACGATAGTTGTATTGTAGAAACATGTAACACTTTTAGCCACATCACGTGGTTAAAAAAATATTATGTTATCTTAGTTTTCTAAATGTTGTGGCTAAAAGTCTAGTATTAAAATAGTATTCTATTTTTAGCGACGATAGCTGTATTGTAGAAACATGTTATCTTAGTTTTTTTACATGTCGTCGTTAAAAGTTTAATATTATTTTAATATTAGACTTTTAGCAACAACTTGTCACGGTTAAATGTATAAAATTATTTTTGTTTTATACCTTTAACTACGACTTGTCGTGGATAAATGTATTTTAATAGTCGTTTTTTATTATATTTTTTCAAAAGTTTTAGCCATGTTCTCGTGAGTAAAAGTAGTTGACTTTTTGCCTTGTTGTCATGACTTACGGTCGTGGCTAAAATTCCCGATTCTTGCCGTGGTATGATGTGGTGCTTATGGGAAAGCTAGGGGTACAAGAATTGTGAGGACTATTAGTAATTTTATGTGAAACCGATCATATTTGAGTATAGAAGCTCATAAAGTTATGTAAAACCCATTCTATACAACATTGAATTGGCTATATGACTAAATTAAGCTTTGTAGACAGTCTTGCTTCTAGCTCTTTACTAGAACGGTTTTAGTTAATTGGCTATTCAAAAAAGAATAAAACAAAACATCGAATGAATATAGGTTAAATAATTGAATGATATATAACGTTTTCAAAATCCGAAGTTATGGCACCATATAGGACATAGACAAACAGTACTTGTAGATACTGGCAAGAATTCAGATGGTCGATTAGTACTTTATGATATGCATAGACATGTCCTGGGAAGAAGACAAACAAAATTTACTTGTGTTTTAAGTTTTGTCAGCGATAAAAGTAAAGTCAAATTGCAATGCATGCAAATTCAGAGTACATCAATTTCAAAACTCACCTACAACGTGTAAAACTTTTATTATTATAAGAATTCAACGAGTGAAGGAACTGACAATAATAAATATATGTGGCAAAACGGGCATGCTTGGGCTACGGGTCCAAACGGGCTCGGGCTTTGAATGGGCACGGGACAAACGGGCTCATGTAATATGAATCGTTTTAGAAAATACTCAAAACGCCGAAAAAAAATCGTTTATAGTGGTGGCCGGTAGTTGTGAATTTGATGCCATATAATAACACTGTACTTCAAGCAATATGATCACACTCCAGGAGTACTTGCTCGATCGGCAAGGTGGATTGATCGACTATGAAGTGTGGTTCTATAGAAGCGTTTCCTTGGTAAACCAGAAAAATGGTGCTCCTTTACCAAGAGGATGGAAGTGGACATTTCCGCATTTGGTTGTTCGGTACACGCTATGTTGTTTAGGATGACAAGTTGTTTTTTTTTGACAAAATTACATAACAAAACGTCTACTAGCAAGACATCCATTATATATATTACAATTAAGCTTGAAAGACATCCATTATATCTTTGGGTTGCATGTTAAAACATGTCTATATATGCCGCCATAATAAACAAAGCGAGGTGTGGACAACAGATTGAAGTTTTTTGCATTTCAAGAATATATTTTTTGTTTATAAAGAAGAAAATAATAATATATTTTTGTTTTTATATATATTTTTTAAAGAAAAATTAGTTATGAGGATCCGAAATGATCGCCTCTCAATTCGGTATTGAAGGCTGCACAATCTTGACAATTAGCTATGTTTTCCGTCAAGTGGTAATCGGGAGGGCAAATAAACGGGACAACTATTCCATCTTGGGCATGGCATAGGCCACTTCGACTCGAGCTACGAAGTATTTCACGAAAATGAAAGTCTATTGTGTAACTTTACCCTTCATGATAAAAAAGATCGTTAAGAATGTACTGTATCTTACAAGATTTAAGGACGATAAGTTGATTATTGATTTTCCATAGGGATTAAAACTGTTGGTCTAGTAAACAAATTTCAGCGACGTCGTCGAGGTATTTTATCCTTTGGGTGACATATGTTCGCAGTTATGTTGCTCGTTTATCATATCTAGCTTGTTAAACAATTTATCTATCTCACAATGCCATTTAATAGCTAACTATGTTCAATCTGAGCTGATATAACCCATTGCGTTTGCTCTGTTTCTAATGACATCGTGCTTTATCAAATTTAACGCACTCCTTATTTTTAGTATGACGAACACATTATTTTAAAAATGCTTGGATAAATCAGAAACAACATGGCATCTTAAACACTCATTCTAGATTGGCAGTTAATTATTACATATACCTCAATCTGCCATTGGTTAAAAATATAATATAATACTCCGTAATATAATCTCCATCTTTGTAAATCTATCTCTTTGTCTTTGTAAATCTCCTTTTCTAGCTTCTTGCTAGCTCTATATAATGCCGTTAAAAAAATAATAATATAATCTTTGAAGATATCTTCCTAAAACGTAAACACCACATTACTCAAGTTTGTTGATCAGTAAATAATTGCAGAGCTAAACATAAATTTCATGATAAACCTAATTAAATAGGTTTAAACATGCACATCAGTCATGTATTATCAGAATTAAACAGGGGAAAATCTGATGGCCAACAAATCTCCAAATTCTGATCTGTAACATACTAACATTCTATGTTGTTCTTTGTATTATAACAGTTTTATTTACCATCAATTAATAAATAACATACATTACTCATATTCTTATATTTCCCGTTAATAATCTTACGTAGCCATAGTATATACAATTTCATTTCATACTAACTCTTCAGAAATTTCGTAATCACAAACTTAGTACATTCAATTTAGTTGTTACGTTTTTGGAAATTTTGTAATCACGGCTAGTTTGCAAGACTGTAAACACGATAGTTTGAAAGATGTTTGATTTCGAGTAATTTTTGTTGAACTATTTGGGTAAAATGGTATATCAAAATTTCCTCTAAACTGCAGTAAATTCTAAAAGAAAAATTAGCTGTTTGTTTGACTTTGAAACAATAATATACAGAAGGAGGAAAAACAGGAGAAAGAAATATACTAGCTAAAGGATGAAAAATACAATGAAATGTCTGCTTCTTTTTCATATTATCAGCACTAGTTTCATGACAATGGTGAATAGCATTGGCAACACAACAATGAGTAACATGAAGGCAATGTATGTAATGGGGGATTCAACTGTTGATTGTGGAGAGAACACACTCTTTTTCCCTTTTCTCCTTAACAATCTCTCTTTACACCCGTGTGATGGTCCTGCTTCGTCTATTCTTCCATATCTTCTAGGTAATTTCATATCATTTTCTTTATTTTATTTGTATATTTCTCGGGTACTTTTAATTATTTAATTTTCATCTTGATGATGCCATTTCTTGATCTTCAGAACTTTTATGTTTTTTAGATATCCATATTTTATATAGTTTACCAGGGATCCATACTGTTGTGCTCTACCTTTAGTTGCTAAATAGATGACTAGGAATGCGTTAATAAGCAGAACAACAATTATTTCACCAATATAGTTTATGTATTTCCTAATCGAGTTTTCGGGTCATCATTGAATATGCTAAATAATTCTTGTTAATGTAGCAAAAAAGATTGGATTGCCATATCCCATACCATTCTATAGCCAAAATGGATCAGCAGAGGTGCTTTCACGTGGTGTGAACCTTGGGTCAACTGGAGCCACTATAATGAGCAATCCAGTCAACCCCGTCCTTCAGTCCTTAAACCAGCAGCTTCGCCAGGCATTTGAAATATTTCAGCTACTACAACTAGAACTTGGCCAAGATATTGCCAACGATTTTATTGAATCTTCCACTGTTTTCTACCTCTCCTTTGGCAAAGATGACTATATTGATCTCTTCCGAAGCAACTCTGCCAATAGTCCACGATCTGATGCAGAAACTTTGTCACGTATTTTGGTTGATCAAATGACTAATGCTATTGAGTATCTTTATGGATCGAGTGTAAGGAAGTTTGTACTAATGGGGATACTTCCCTTAGGATGTGTACCTAGGTTTGTGCATTCAACAAATGATTCAAAGAGTGGTAGTCAAAGTGGCGGCGACAATGGAGATGGGGTGGTTTGTGCCCCTGAGATCAATAACTTTGTTTTGGAGTATAATGCTTTTTTAGAACAACGTGTTGTACGACTCAATATGGAATTAGCCGGTGCCCAATTGATCTTCTGCGATGTTTATCGCGCCATGATGGAGATCATAAATAACCCGGATACCTATGGTATGACTGAAACTGTGTTTCAAATCCTAATTAACCTCATTCTTTTGTTGAGCGGTGGATTCACAAATTTTGTTAATCAGTTAGGGGAACCTGATAATTATTTTACCTTTGTCAAGAAATTGATTTGTACTTATGTATATTCTTAAAAAATTCATTTCACTGATCTGGTCGCATCTAACCTCTTAGTTACCTGTAGTTTTAATTTTAATTTGCTCTTATTCGGGATTCTAACATCAATTTTTGATGAAATTTGCAGGAATTGAGAATGTGAAGAATGCATGTTGCGGGACAGGCGAAGGTAATGGGATAAGAGGGTGTATGTCCATAAATATGGCTTGTGAAGATCCTTCAACCTATGTGTGGTGGGATCTATTCAACCCTGGACATCTAGTCAGCTCATTGATTGCTGACTCTGCCTGGTCAGGCCAACCATTGCCCGACATATGTCGTCCAAGCCCTATCCAAAAATTAGTATCTTCTTGAGTGTGACTAATGTAAATTAAAGGACATGCATATGAAAAGAAAGGGAATTTAGAGTTTTAAAATTTATTTTTTTGTATTTGTTTTAGGTTTTCTCATTTTATGGTCATTTTCTACTCAACTTTCGTTATGTCATATAAATGGGGCATACAGGTTATTATTTCTTTGAGCATCCAAGAAGGTCAAGTGATAGTGGCTTAAAACCTACCAAGACATTAGCAAACACACGGAGACCGCCTTCACAAACTATGGAAATATAGCTTTATACACTAAACTGTGAACAAGTCGAGGGGTGTTTTGTTATTTTTGGAAGTTCTTTTTTGTTTTGTTTGTATTTGCAGGGCTTGCCACATATCAAGGACTGAAAGTGTGGCAATGTCAAAACTTCAAGGGTGCTAAGTGGAATTATGAAGATCAAGGCTATATAGGACTTTTCTATTATTTTTTTTTTGTCATAATTTGTGTATGTATTAGATTCTACCGTGTGCTTTCTCTCACAGTTTTTACAAAGTTGTTAGAATTTGTGTTATTTGTGATTTTTCTTTCTTCTCTTGTATATTTAAACTTAAAACATCTAGCTACACCTTACCAGCGATCGATATGTAATTATAAAAAATAAAATAGGTGGTCGGTTGAATTTATACATAAATTTGTGAGTCTTTATTGTTCTTTTTATAAAGTTTACATGGTATCAAAGCCAGTTTTGCTCTATACTAAATATTTTTACGGGTAAATTTGATTTCCTAAAATTAAGGTTTCGTTAATTCCGGGAGTTTTCCAAAATTAAGGGTTATTTGGTCTATTGGTGTTCATTTCTTGGTTTATTGGGTTAAGATCTTGATTTGTGTGTGATATTGGATCTTGATTTGACGTGTTAAAATTAAGGTTTACTATATCAAACCCTAATTACGTTTTGTGTCTCTATTATTTATTTTATTGATTGATCTGAAGTCTAATTGTGTTAATTAGAATGTCTTGGTTAAAAGCCCAATTTTCAAAAATTAGGGTTTTCTTAATTTCATATCTGTGTTGGTGTTGGAGTGATTGATTATACTAATCTTTGTTTTGTTTTGTTTCATGTAGTCCTCCGCTATGTTTTCAGGATTTAAAGGTAGGGATGCTTGATCTAATGTTGTGCTGGAACACGATTACACGAGCAATGTAACACCTCTCTCGCTTTCTTTAGGTTTTCTTAGGTAATTGGTGGTTAGCTTAAGGGTTTTTTGAATTGAGTAGCTGTTGAAGGTTGTTGATTGAAGTACATTATTTGTGATTATTGGGTGTTAGGCATTGGGTCGAGTTATTATTGTGTTTTTATTTGTTGTTTGGTTATATGTTTTATCTGTTTATGTGATAGTTAATTTTATTTGGTCAAAATGGTTGATAGTGATAAAGATAAGAAAATTGACCATGAGGGTTCAAGTGAGTTAAACTTGATGTGTATGACCCTCTGTATCTTCATTCAAATAATTCTAGTGGAGTTTCACTTATTACTTTGAGGGTACAAAAAATTATAAGGTTTGGTTAGCCGCAATAAAATTGCTTCACATACTAAACATAAATTGGGTTTTATTACTAGAAAATGTGGAACACCAGATGATAATGATGTACTAAGACACGAACAGTGGGACATATGTAATTCTATGGTTCTGTCTTGGATTCTTGTTTGTGTATCTCATGATTTATATTTGGGTCAAATATTTTCTAGTAATGTTAAAACTATTTAGATTAGTTAAAAGAAACTTATAGTAAGTTTGATGGTTATATGATTTTTAATATGCATTATAAAATTCATTATTTCTCTCAATTTAGATGAGTATTATCAAGAGTTCACAATGGAGACAGTATGACTCTTTAGTTGATCTACCTAGTTGTATTTGTGACTTTAGAAAAACTTAAGAAGCATAATCAATTAATCAAATTGATGTAGTTCCTAATGGGACTTGATGATGTTGATGATGTTTATAGTTATGTTAAGAGTAATATTTTGATTACTGATAGTTCTCCTACATTTGTTTCTAGATCTAATAAATAGGTGGCCAATATGAGAAATCAAAATAATAGTTTTAACAAAAACACAAATTTTGTTTGTAATCATTGCAATATGACAGGTCACACCCTTAATTGTTTTTTGGGTTAGTGGGTTATCCTCCTGGTTTTAAAAAGAAAATGAGTCTGCTAGTAATCCTAAGGTCACTATTAATAATGTGTCTGCATGTATTTATCTTGCTTGTCTAGGTAAGTCTCATACTTTTTCTACTGATCAGTAACATAAATTGATGAGTTTATTAAGTAGTTTAGAAACATATACTGTTTGTGACGTTCAAGGAAATGTTGTAGGTATACCCGTTGGTTCCAATCAAGTGTTTGTGCTGGAGCATGTAATTTGATATAAGTACAGATAATAATTATATTGGTTGGATTGTTGACTTTGGGTCCAGTCCAATATGACATACACTGCAATGTTTTGTTTAATCTCTGATGCGTGGGTTTTGCAACCTATGCACTTAGGTTTTACCTCTCAAGGGATCTTGAGAAGCTTACAACCCCCACCAGGCAGTGTACCTGACCGATGTAGTATAGTGAAGTGGCAAGTACCGGGGGATTGATCGTTTCTCGGGGAATAGTGTCGTTAGGCTTGAAAAGCTACTCTAATTAGGTCTAAGGGTTGAGGGATGATTCTTTTTGTATTTTTATATTTTATGAAAGCATGTAAAAATCTCGGTTTTGGAAGGAGTGGGCGGAATTAGTTGCTAGCCAACTAACCCAAATATCTCCTTTTGCAAATAAAATAAAATAACAAGAAAATTAAATTGGTTGTGAAACTTATAAATGAGAAATATGTGTTTACTTAGATTTCCTTACTCCCTAGCTATCTTTTATATGTTAATTGGTTTGTTGTGATTATGTGGATGACGGGTTGTATTCCTTTAAACCATTCGTAGGGCCGTGTACGATCTTCCCTAACTCTATAAGCTCCTACTTCACTCCTATGTCGAGCCGATTTAAGCTCCTAACATGGGATCATTAGAATTCGCTCATGCATTAAATACAACCAAATAATCGTAGTACACATCCGATTCATGTTTCTTAAGACGTTCAAGCAGTTACCGTATAGGAGGTTAGCCAGTTTTCTTAAGCCTAACATCGACTTCACCCAACCACAATAATCACAAGCAAACCAACAACATATAATCCATAGCTAGGTTTCATTAGATCTAAGCAAACACAACGAAAACCTAGCCTAGCATGTTAATTAAGAGACAAGCGTAAGATATAATCAAACAACACATAGACATATTGATTGATTTGAAAGAAGACTTATCTTTAATTGAACATCAAGGTTTCAAGGGTGAAAAACCCTTAAAAATACTATAGGATACGAGCTAGGGTTTTTCCCAAAAGTTGCACACTAATGAATGAAAATTAGAAAAGTATATATAGATTTTACAAGCTGACGGCGTCACGTTTTAATGCGTGACGCCGTCACCTCGCCGCCAAACTAATATACGGATTGCTCAGATCCACTTCTGACGCCGTCCCCCTTTAACCTTCTCTGGGCCGTCTCCCTTTGTCACAAAACGTGACGGCCTAGGTCCAATTGCACGTGACGCCATCACCCTTTAAATCTTCAAATCTTTCTGGGGCGTCTGGTGTATAAATCATCCTTCGTTTGTCAAAGCGTGACGCCGTCACACTCCAAAGCGTGACTCCGTCAGGTACTAATTCCAGCATATTTTGAGACTTTGTCGTTTTCTTCACTTTTATGCTCCAAAAACGTCCAAAATGCTTCCTTTTCCAGAATCCTCTTCAAAGTACCTAAAATGACAAAAGGAACAATTTAGGGCAATATTTGATCAAATAATTACAGATTAGGGCTTAAATGACCCCTAAAAGCGGTACACTTTTCGCTTCATCAAATACCCTTACACTTGAGATTTGCTTGTCTTCAAGCAAATACCCTTTTATTCCAATCAAAATATGAGCTAGGGGTCATTTAACACGAATATAAAAGTAATTACAACAAATAGTTATTCAACCCTAGTCATAATAAGCACGGAAATCATACACTAGCACCTCACAAATAGTGTTTGGATACTCTCATCTCTCGGGTGTTATAAACCTATATAACTAGATGGAAATGGAAGAAATATCACTCACTACCTGTCATAGCAAATAGATTACCATAGGCTTGGGAAAGGATCAAAAACCTCCTCCACTAGGCGTAAGCACCTAAGATAAATTATCAAAGAGGGCTTTTCAAAGGGTTATAATGTTAGGTGTAGGGATATGATAACACGGTTTGGTTGGAATAAAGAGTATTTTAAGTGGTGGCAAGCTAATTATCATGATCAAATACATGCACAAGGTGGCGTTGTTAAGCCAAGACTCAACTCGACTTAAGCTAATAATAAATAACAAAAACATAAATAAAGATAAAATGAAACGGGATGGTAGTCTGTATGTTTTTTCTACTTTCTTTTTCTATATATATATATATATATATATATTTTTTTGCATACACTCTTGCCCTACCATCCAAAATAATACATCATAGGGGCCTCGGTTCTCCCCTTACA
>LBNU01005542.1:124305-141370 GCA_014162995.1 Artemisia annua | reverse complement strand
TTTCATAAAACATAAAAAATACAAAAAGAATCTTCCTCCACCCTTAGACCTAGATTAGAGTAGTTTTTAGCCTAACGAACACTAGTCCCTGTGAGAGAACGATCAATCCCCCGGTAATTGCCACTTCACTATACTACATCGGTCAGGTACACTGCCTGGTGGGGATTGCAAGCTTCTCGAGATCCCTCGAGAGGTAAAACGTAGTGCGTGTTGCAATCCACGCGCATCATTGGTCAAAAAAATACATGAAGAAATAGCTAGGTTTAATCTTCACTTAAAAGTATAAAGAAATTGATGGCTTCATTTATTATTATTATTCTTATTATTATTTTTTAATTTTATTATTATTATTATTATTTTATTTCTACAGGTTTAGTTTACAAAATTTTGAAAATACTTTATAGTTTAGTTGTTATGACTTAGGATCAAATGAGAAATATAATTAAGATGAGAAAAATGAGAAGAAATTACAACCACAAATATTAGCTGCACCCATGAAAAATAGATGCATCTCCTATTATTTCTCTTTCTTTATTTGAAATATGTGGCTATAATTTTTTCTCACTCTTTTCATTTCATTAATTCTTCTCACTAGATCCATACTTAGTGTTATTTCTAAATGTTAAGTATGATATTACATGTTTATAAGTATGGTAAAGATTATTGTTTGGCTTACATGTAGGTATGTCAAGGTCTCTGAGACCCATTTTGTTGTCCCCAAAGCCGAAGGGGAAAATGCCCGAGGAAAGAACAATCATCCAAGAAACCGAGTCATGTTAAACGGTTTCTTGATCACATATTGAGGATTATCAAGAAAAGTACTATGGTTTTAAAAGATTTGTCAAGATTGTTACTAGAGCGGTTATCCTCGTATTGAAATTACAATCTAAGATTATATCCAGTCTTCCTACATTAAAACATCTTAAAGATCCAACAAAAAATATGCTAGCAAATTTCCGAGATGAAACAAAGGAAAAATTGGATGATGAAAGCAATAAATCTAACCCTCCATTAATTGAAGAAATCACAATCCCTTCAGTCACAAAAATGGTGAATGTATACGTTTCGTACCCGTGAATGGCACAATTTCTAAAATTCCTTTTAATGTCAAAACAAGCACTATGTACCTACCCGTTGTTCATTTGGATGAGAACACGGAGGTATATTTGAGAAACTTGACAGCTTATGAAGCTTTTGTGGCATTCGGACCATTAGTGATGGCTCGTTACACTGAATTAATGAACGGGATTATTGACACCGAAGAAGATGCTAAGTATTTGATGGATCACAAGATAGTTTTGAACCATTTAAAGAGTGATCAAGAGGTCGCTGATTTAATGGAATGGGATGAGCAAATGTGTGAAAATGACAAAAGTGCCCTATATGGATAAAGTGATCGAAGAAGTGAACAAAAGGTATAATAGGACATGGAAGGTAAAATTGGCAAAGTTTATGGCCACATATGTTTATGGATCTTGGAAGTTTTTGACATTGTTTTGCTTAGCTTCGCGATTGACTGTTTTGCACTTCTCAATTTCACATTTCATATTTTTAACAATGGAAGCAATTAAACAACGTTCTTGTTCATGTAAAACATCATCATAATCAACCTTTCCTTCGCTTTGATCCATATGATCTACTGAAACAGGAGTAATATTGCTATCATCTTGTTTCATCACATATGTGTCATTGATGGATTTTGGCAGCTCATCAGTATGATCATTCAATTATACCTCAGCTAAACCATCTATGTTATAGGAAGGTCCACCGTCAGCTTCAGCGTCTGACCTTACTTCCTGAATCCTTGCCATGAAAATGCAGTTAGCATTCAACTCCTGATCCTATTTTCCCCCGTCTATCTTTGCTAAGAAATCATAACATGCTTCCGCTTTCAGCAGTATCCCATATTCTTCCTATTTTGCCAACAACATCTTTCCTTTGAAGTAGTTAGAATCCTTAACCCTTTTGGCAGCTTTGCACTCTTTAGATATGTGCCATGTACCCAAGCAATTGTAACATCGAATCCTAGCTACATCATTGCTTATCATCCTATTCCCAACATTCCTTCTATTACCAGCATCTCCAACATTCCAAATTGTCCTAACATGCTTGTCATTCCTGCCCGTTGTATCTTCAGTCTTGTTCCTTGTGTTAGAAGCAGTTCTGAGTTTGTTGTTCGTTGGTTTGGTGTATTGTTGCCTAAAAGCTTTCGTAAGCAGGATCATTTCCTTCGTCATTGTCATTGTCAGACCCTGATACAATTGATGATACCCCTACCTTAGCTTTGCTCTTGGAAGATGAGTATGATTTGTTCAATTGTGTTGAGGATTGATAATTGTTGCTGCTACCATTGTGAGTGGATCTATCTTCTATGCTTTCTTTTCTTGAATCTCAGCTCGAACTTCATTTTCCTCTTATTGGTTCTGCTTCAATATGTCAAATTCTTGTTAAAATCAAGCGTATGCAAGTCTTTGGTTTGTTTGACGATAGTGACATATCGTTTCCATTCGGGATGGAGGTTAAGCAGAAACTTGTTGTTTTCATCGATCTTACTCTTGCCCAACTTGTTTCTATTCAGCTCATTTATCAACTTGGTGAACCTTATGCAGTATGATTCCAAACTCCCACCCTCAACTGATTCTCATAGCTCCATAGTATCTGCAATTCCTTTTCCTGATTTCATACATCATTTCCTTGTATTTGTCTCTCAATAGCAAGCCACATCTCATGTGCTCTTAAGTAGCTATCAAAATTGGAGTATATGTCATTGTTCAAACCAAGCACGAGGATGTTGATTGCTTGTTTATCTGTCTTTACTGCTGCTTTTTCCTTTTCATTCAAATCATCATAAGTTTGCATCCATATATGTGCAACAGTTGGAGGATCAGAATCGGGATTCGCAGACACATTGATCTCCTTGCACATAAAAGAGCCATTGAGTATTGAGTTGAGAAGTTGTTTACCACTTGGTTTCTCATCTATGAACCTCATCATACTAGAAGAACATTGTACATAACTACCCCTGTAGAGCAATGGAGGACGGTTTTTAGAGCCTGCGACAATGACATCGTTTTGATTTGAAGTAGACATGATGATTGTGTGTGTTAAGTATACCTTGATAATGGATCTATTATGAATATGAAGCGTGTTTTAGCTATCTCGGTTAAACAGTAAGGTTATCTCGGTTGTTTGTTGTTATCTTATCTTGGTTGTGTATTGATTAAGTTATCTCGGTTTCTTGTCGTGATTTTGGCAAAGTTTTCTTTTGTAAAACTGATGGACGTGGGATTGCGACCACGCAACAGGTTTTACCTCTCAAGGGATCTTGAGAAGCTTGCAATCCCACCAGGCAGTGTACCTGGTCGGTGTATGATTGGCCTCAAACAATCAACTGAAACTGACCAAGGATTTGGTCAACTAAAATCAAGCAATTGAGCCAATACTAAACCAAGGAGTACAGAGTATTCCCGGGTCGTTATGTCCCGACGAGGTGTGAAATTGTACAAAAACGGATCTGTGATCAGGTGATTTTGACTGGGAATGGGATAATAGTGATTTAAAACTAAGGAAATATAAAGAAAATGATTCAAATGATTAATATCAACAAACACGTAAAACCAAATAACCTAGAAACGTTTTAAGACCTAAAAACGTACGTTTACGTTTAACTAAACGTCTACGTACAAAAATAAAAGTGAAAGAAGAGCAGTATTAATCCCTAGGGTATGAAAATTATATTTTTACAAACCTAATGAGAAAAGAAAATTATTGGAAAAAGAAAATTAAATATTAGACTATTAAATTAATTATTATTAATTAAAAACTAATTATTAATTATCTAAATTACACTAAATTATAATTAAATAAGAAATTAATCTAAATAAATTAAAACTTGATTTAGAAAAATCTAAAATAACCTAAAACTAATTTTAGAACTGAAAATATATTTATTAGACTATTTATGTATTTAATATTAATTAATTACTATTTAATAATTATTTAAAACTAATTTAAATTACTATAAATACTAAATGAACAGTAATAAATCCAAAACTTTTTCTATAAATATTACAATATTACTACTTAAGAAAAATATAAAAATGGAAAGTGCTTTTTAAAAAAGTTGAAAAATAAGCCAAATGACTTAAATAGAAGCTATCACTAATTTTAAATTGATGTTTTTGTGATTTTCTTTTTACAAGACTATTTATTACTGATAATTAGACAACTTTAATGAAGACAAAAAATTTGGAACTTGGAAATAAGCTCAGTGAAGGCTTATGAGCTTATCAGTTGAGCTTTTGAGCTCAACTTGATGTTTTAAGCTCAACAAGCTATCAAATAAGCTTAAAAGATGGACACATAAGTGAAACAAGATGAAAATAAGTAAAAGGTACTGGAAACAAGTTAAAAAGCACAAAGGATCCCACAGATAAGCTTTG
The DNA here is from genome assembly GCA_014162995.1 of Artemisia annua. Lineage (NCBI taxonomy): Eukaryota > Viridiplantae > Streptophyta > Magnoliopsida > Asterales > Asteraceae > Artemisia > Artemisia annua. The sequence continues at coordinate 136,928 of LBNU01005542.1, read as the reverse complement.
AATAAGCAAATAACAGTGTTGCAAAAATTGGGCGAATCGGCCGATTAATCAGCGATTAATCGGTAATCGGCCCAGGACCTTGGAGAGAATTCCACGGAAATCGGCCGAGTCAAGAAAATCGGCCGATTAATCGGCCCCGGACCGCCTCAGTACCGATTCACGATTTTTGCAACATTGGCAAATAAGCAATCCAAATTTTTCCTGTGAACCAAACACCCCCTGCAGTCAACTTAAAGGTCAATTCAAGCTTACGAAATAAGCTCAAAAAGCCAAAATTAATATTGGAGTAGCAAGATGGTCTGGTGGTCTTTCCAAAAAGTCCAAGCTCACCTTTTGGGGTCCACAAATGAGCTTTTGAAGGGCTTATGAAAAAGCTCTGAATACACTGAATTGCTCAGTGTACACATGAAATGGGACAAAGTTTAAGCTACTTGCAGGCTTATAAGATAAGCTTGAAAATGAAATACAAGCTCTGAATCAAAGAGACTTGTGGATTGGCTTCTCAAAGAACCAACTCTCACAAGCTAAGTCCAAAAGATAAGCTTTTTATGAGCTTATGAAAAGTACTCACCTACACTGATGAGTCAGGGTAGGGAGTGAATTTTGAGTGAACAAAAAGTACAAAATAAGCAGTCATAACAAGCATAACATGGAAAAATAAAAGCATGCATACAAAGCTGGCCAGAAGGGCTTCTAAAATCAACAAGTGTTACAAGCTAAAGCTAATTAATAAAGATTATGCAAGCTTGTGAAAATGAGCTCAAGTCTGTGCACAGGGCACTTTTAAGAAAAATAGCTAAATGGCAAGCACTAAATAAGCAGTTTAACAAGCTAAATAAAAATTATAAAAAATACTATGAGAAAGACAAGCAGCAAAATAACAAGATTCTAAAAGCACAAGACTAGAAACCTAATATTAAGTCCTAGAAGAAAATCCAAAGTTTATTCAAAAACTTTTATACTAAAACTTTGACTTTTTACTTTACACTGAAAAGTTGACTTATGTGAGATTTAAATGACTACTAATGATTGATTATGTAATATTAAGCTAGTAAGAGACTAAATTAAGCTAAATAACTAACTAATGAACTAATATGATGAAGATGGACCTAAAAATCCTCACAGTGAACTGTGAATGTGTGATCAAAGTTGAGTTTGACTTTTTAACTCTCAAGCACTGGATTTTAATTTTTCACTGACCTAATATGACTTAATGAGATATGCATAAACTAGAATTGAACACTGAAACAACCAAATGCACATGAAAACCAGTAAATCCAAACACCCTTCTTGTTGACTGATGTAAAGATTTTCAAGGCTAATTGATGTTTAAATCTACAATATTGATCCCAGGTGTTATATCATGATGATGTGTGATCATATAAACATAAAAACATCAACAATAACAGCAATGCACATGAATCACAACTAAACTATTTTGGCAGTTAAAATACAAGATGCCAGCACAAATGATTGTACTGAACAAAGACCCAATATTATACTAGAATCTAACTTAAAGACATCTAATAAGCACAAAGGACACAAAGCTAAGCAGTGATAAGCATTCAAACAGTAAAAGGCAAAGATTGTATAAAAAAAGCTTACAGGGTGCAACCCAAGTTAGGACCAAGAACTAGGACCTCAAATCACTCCTATAGACTTCCCATGAAGCCACTAACCCACTGCCATCCTTTATTTACAGTGCTCCTTGCTTGAATCACCTTCTTGACTGATTTTTTTTTTAGTTATTTTCTTGATTTTTTAGTATTTTTGATTTTAGCTACTAACAGTCCACTAATTATCTAAAAAGCTTCTAAAAACTTAAAGGTAAGCTTATTAGAGCTTATGGATCCATAACAACAACATTTGATAACATTGAGCTAATAATTGAGAATTTTAGATAACATAAGCATAAACTGATTTTATATTGAAAACTTGAAATTGATTGATGAAATAGGATCCAAATACAATAAAAACTCTTAGTATACTAATTTGAAACTGGAAATTACACTGGAAAACTAAACTTTAAGTTATACAACATAAATTTTTCATAAAAAAATCTCTCTGTCTCTAAGCTTTCTCTTTCCTTTTATAAGGGTCTTCTAGGGTTTGTGAAGACTTCTGAGGGATTCCCACTTCATTTCTCAGCCATTGGATCCTTAAACCTCCATCTTGACCTTTAAATCTTTTTGGCGCCAAAAAAATGATATAACCAGTTGAGACCATTTTAGTGGTGCAGGTGGGGCATTTAATGCTTGAGAAGGTAGGAAAGGTATGAAAAGGTAGCTTGGAGGTGGGGGTAGCCATGTGGAGGGGTGGAGAGTACCCTGGTTTTGGGGGATTAGGTTGGGGGGTAAGGTGGTCAAAGATGGAGGTTGACTGAGGGGTTATAAAAACGGGGTGGTGGGATTTTTATAAAAATGGGTGTTGGGCCAGAAAATGGCTTTGGGCCAAGGGGTGGATGGGTTTTGGGTTTATGTTTGTTTTGGGTTGGATTTGGTTTAAGTAAGTATAAGGGTCCGTTTGCTTTGTAATATAACAAGGACCAAACATGTAAATTCCCCAAAGTTGAGGGGCTGAAAATGAAACTTCTCCAAAGATATCACAAGGACCATAAATGCCAAACTTAATAAACCCAAGGACCATTGATGAAATTTTTCCATTTTAAATACCCAAGGACCATTTTTGACATTTTCCAAAAGTTCAGGGACCTTTTTTTGCCATTCACCCAAAAATTCATTCAAGGACCAATTTTGACAACTTAAAATATTTCAGGGACCTTGAATGATAAAACTCCACAATTTTGAACTTCAGGGACTAGTTTTGCCAATCTTTGAAAGTTGGGGGACTGAAATTGCCAATTATGCAAACTTTGTTTGTTTTTCATTTGTTTTTAAACATTTTGCATTTGAGACATATAAAACACGATCCTTGAATATTTTCTGCATTTTGATGCGTTTTTGAGTGTTTTCAAATATTTTTGCAGTTCTGATTGACCAAAAATGATGAGTGTTTGAGCACCTGACGGCCTACATTCTTTAACACCTGACGCCGTCAGGTGAAAACATCTTGTTTTCTTCATAGGGCGTCTAGTGTAATATGACTTCACTCCTTTGTTAACGTTTGCTGACGGCGTCATCTTGTGACTCTGAAGCCGTCAGGTAGGAAATCCAGCTTCTTTTGAGACTGTCGTTTTCTTCACTTTTGTGCTCCAAAAACGTCCAAATATGCATGTTTTCCATAATTCTTCTCAAAAGTACCTAAAATGACAAAAGGAACGATTTAGGGCAATATTTGATCATATTTACTCGAATTAGGGCTTAAATGACCCCTTAAAACGGGTACACTTTTCGTCTCATAAAAAACTAATGGGAGAACCGAAATAATCAGTGAACCTTGATGCTAACTTGGTTGTTTGATGAACTATTGAGGTTGTTGTTTAGTGCGTTATCTCGGTTACAAGCCGCGATTCGGATAGAGTTTCATTAAGAAACTAAAGGGGAGAACGGAACTAAACCTAGAACCTTGATAGTTGCTATCTCGGTTTTGTGATGAACTATTGAGGTTGTTGTATCACGGCACTAATCTAAATTTGGCCAGAGTTTTTTTTAGAAACTATAAGAGAGAAACGAGTTACACTAGAACCTAGATAGTATGAAATTAACTCGAGATACAAACCGAGGTATTAACTTATACCAGTACCACGTATGCAAGTAGTGGAATTTCCAAGTGTGACATAGACCAAATAGTTTGACAAAAGACCGAGCTATCCAACCGGTATGCTAGTTATTTCGGTAAAAAGTACCACGTTAGTAGAGAAAAAGTGCTTTTGGATCACCGAGGTATGAGACCGAAGTACTAGCTAAAAACTTAAAACTTTAACAAAAAGTCGACATAATCTTCAGTTTTGATGTTTCTAACCCAATTCCAAACCGATAGAATCTAACCAAACCCATTTAAGAGATTTCAAACGTAAATGTTTTGAATTTGATCCATAAAATCTTAAGTTTTGATTTTGAGATCTCTCTCGGTTTGAGTCGTAAGTTTAAAATAGGTTTTAAATACAGTTTTAATCATGGTTTTTGAAAAGATATCACTCCATAATTATGTGTTGGCTCTAATACCAGTTGTAGGTCAAAATAATATAAAGATCCAAGGCACACAATCAAAGTCGTGAAGTTTAGATAGAAAGACAAGAGATAGAAAATAGGAGACTCTTATTACTTGGAATGTGCTCATGTTGTCATGAGGGGATATTTATACTACAGAATACGTAGTCTTGACTAGTTGACTAAGTTCATACTTATTACAAAACGATCCTTATACTATATGAGGTATGATGATCACCTCAAAAGCCAATATTCACTTGGATTTGTGGACTTCTCCACTTCCGAGTCTTGGTGGTTTCAAATACTATGTGTTACTTTTGGATCATTATTCGCATTATTTATGGGTGTTTCATTTACTTTATAAAAGTATTGCTTTTGCTAGATTTGTTCATTTCAAGTTTACACTAAACTCGTTTAATAGTGATAAAAACCTTTCAATTGATCATGACGGTGAATTTGACAATACCAAGATGCACCAATTTTTCACTTCTAATGGGATTCACATGCATTTTTCTTGTATTAAAACTTCTCAACAAAATGGCAAGCTCGAGCACATAATACACATCATTAATAATCAAATACGTACCTTGCTTTTTCAAGCTCATCTTCCACCACATTTTTAGGTCGAAAAACTTAACATGGCGACTTATTTGCTCAATTTGTTACCATCCCTCGCCATCAACAACGATACGCCTCATGCTCGCATCTACAAAACCAAACCCAACCGTACTTTTCTTCGAGTTTTTGGGTGCTTATGCTACGACATATTCACTCCAATCACAAACTCGAACCTCGCATCACACCCTCTATTTTTCTTAGCTACCCCTCAAATCATCGAGGATACATTATCTCGATCTTCACTCAAAAGATTATAGTCTTTTGTCATGTGACCTTTGATGAAATAATACCAATCTTCAGTTACAACAATAACAATGTGTATTCAAGTCCAATTTGTTTAATTTTCTACGAGTTCACTGGCTTCATACAATGCGAATGACCCTATGCATATATTGAGCTAGTTGAGATTTTGGCACATCTAAAGTCAACGCTAATTTTCCAAAGCGACTCATGAATATATTGGTTAATGAATTCTGTTACCCTTAGGTTACTTTAGAAATGTATACATGAATATATTGGTTAATGGATTCATGATCAAATTACGCGTAAAAGTCAACGTTTATTTGGGTCTAGTGACAGCATTTAGCTCATTAGCTGGTACTATTGTGGCCGTCGGACTTTTCCCTAATCATCTTAAAATTTTCTTTTGTATCCCTTTTTATGATTCAAGACATATGGAATTTTTCCTTTTCTATTAGCAACCATTCAAATGTCGAAATTGACAAAATAAGCAAAAGCTATTGTTATCATTCAGTAAAAGATAAATATTCTATTCTTTTTGTAGCTATTATTCTTCATCCCACGCACATCACATTGTACTGGCATGACAACTCTTCTATATATGTAAGTTCTCACCTTGTAACACAAGTACACAACAAGCTAGCTCACTTGCACCAAAACCATGGACTCTACTTCATCATCTTTCTCTACTTCATGCTCATTTTCAACCGACCTCGACCTAGCAAAATGGGTCGACAGCTTGAGAAAATCCATCGAGGACGACCAAGAAGAAGCCTCCAACACCGACGTTTGCATCTTCACCGTGCCCAAAATCCTTCTAGACACCGATCCTGACTCCTACATCCCTCAACAAGTAGCCTTAGGTCCATACCATCAATGGCGCCAGCATGTCTATGACATGCAAAAGTACAAGCTTGCCGCAGCCAAAAAAGCACAAAAACAAAGAAATGTTAAGTTTGAGCGTATTGTTGAATTGATAAAGGAAAATGATGAAGCTCGGATTCGTGCTTCTTACCATAAGTTCCTTGACATTGATGGAAATGCACTAGCTTGGATGATGGCGGTTGACATGTCGTTTTTGCTTGAGTTTCTTCAGGTATATATATTTATATATATGTCCTAGATCACATTATTTTTCAACCTGAATAACAATGTTATAAAAGAACATGTAGATATTTTTATATATCTTCTAGTGTTGTTTGATAGTAGGTCTTTTATAACTTATAAGTGTGATCTCTATTACACTTGTATAAACATATTATTTTGGCATATTGTGTTATATACTATAGATTTTGTGGCTTGATCCCTTACTCAGGTTTATTACATGAGAGAACAAGGCCAGAAGTTGGAGCTTGCTTCAAGATTGTCAAGTGTGGTTGATGTTTCTGGGAAGAAATTATCACACATGACGATTCTTAGGGACGTGATAAAGCTCGAGAACCAGATTCCATTGTTTTTGGTACAGACAATGTTAAAGCATCAACATACTGAAAAACCAGCTAAGGAAACACTGCAAATCATGCTTATGGGATTGTACCGTGAGCTTTCACCTTTCCAATACCGACGTCAGTCCCCAAATGTTGACATCAACAATTGTGATCACATACTCGACTTTTTGTACCACATGACCATCCCCACTCCCGAGGAACTTGGGATCGTTGACGAGGAAAATGAATCTGGTGGCGGAACCAGAAATTTAAGTAAGCACTCGGCCTATCTACTGTAAAGATACTATATTGACTTAATAGTTACTACAAATCACTATAGCTATTTTTAGTCTAACAGCATGAGTAAAAAGAATAAGGTCTAATCTTCACCCTTCAAGTTTAAACACATCAATTATCTTCACTAATTTTTATTTATAAAAAATCATAAGTACAAATTATGTTACACATGCATAAGCTTGGTAATTGTTGTTATGTCTAAACGTTTATATGGTTCATTATTTTTACATATTCATAAGTATGATTAAGATAATATATTGTTCGGCTTAAATATAGGTATGCCCAAGCTCCCTGATGAGACAATGATTAATGTTGATATCACCGAAGCCCAAGGTGGAGATGTCCGAGGAAAAGAACAATCATTCAAGAAACCGAGTCATGTCAAACGGTTACTTGATCAGACTTGGAGGACTATCAAGAAAACATATTCCGGCTTCAAAAGATTTGTCCAGGTTATTATGTTTTCTAGAGCAGTTATCCTCGTATTGAAAGTACCATGGAAGATTATATCCAGTCTTCCTGTACTTCAACTCCTCAAAGATCCTATAGAAAATATGTTAGCAAATTTCCAAGATGAAACAAATGAAAAATTGGACGATGAAAGCAATGAAACGAACCCTCCATTAATTGAAGAAATCACAATCCCTTCGGTCACAGAAATGGTGAATGCTGGGATACGTTTTATACCCGTGAAAAATGGCACAATTTCTGCAATTCGTTTTAATGTCAAAACAAGCACTCTTTACCTACCCGTTGTTCATTTGGACGTGAACACGGAGGTGTATTTGAGAAACTTGGTAGCTTATGAAGCTTGTGTGGCGTCCGGACCATTAGTCATGGCTCGTTACACTGAATTAATGAACGGGATTATTGACACCGAAGAAGATGCTAAGTATTTGATGGATCGCAAGATAGTTTTGAACCATTTAAAGAGCGATCAAGAGGTTGCTGATTTGTGGAATGGGATGAGCAAAAGTGTGAAAATGACGAAAGTGCCCTATATGGATAAAGTGATCGAAGAAGTGAACAAAAGGTATAATGGGACATGGAGGGTAAAATTGGCAAGGTTTATGGCCACATATGTTTTTGGATCTTGGAAGTTTTTGACATTGTTTTCTGCAGTGTTTATGCTGTTCTTATCGACCGTTCAGACCTTTTGCTCAATTTACAGTTGCGCTCGTGTGTTCAAACAACTTCCAAAGCTTGATCATCCTGAGTGAGTGAATGTTAGCGTTTGTGTGTGCAAAGTAAAGCATGTCGTAAGGTTATAGTGCGTAAAGAATATTGGTATTGTAGTATTGTGAAATGAAAATGATATGTATAACAAACTATGTGAGTGAAGATAATATGATATGTGTGTCAAAAAAGAGTTGTGTTTGTCTAAAACAAGTTTCTTCATAAAACACTTATGATAATAAACATATATATAAATCTAGATAGAGATGAAACCACATCTACAAACATGAAGAATAAGACTAAAACAGCTGCAACAAATAAACTGCCATGAACCAAACACATAAACCTTGATGAATTTCTCTATTCTAACTCTCCAATTTCTTCTATAAACCTTGTTAACATCTTCAATCACCTTGTCCAAGAAAGGTACTTTGGTCAATCTAAGTATCTAATTGACCTGCTCATCCCATTCCAAAAATTAGCAATCTCTTCATCACTCTTCAATCTATTCACTATAATATATACCTTTTTTCCTACGAAACTTTGCATCTTGTTCCGTATCAATAATCCCATTCATTAACTCGGTGTTATGAGTCAAGAACAGCGGTCCACAATCGCTGCATACTTCGTATGCTACCAAGTTTCTCAACACGAGATCTGTATTAATTAACATCAAAACTAAGAATGGTAGAAAGAATGTAGACAAGTTCTCATCAAAACAAAGAGTGAAAATTCCGCCTTATGAGGGAGAGAATCTTATCCTGGCTTTAACAAGATTAGTAACCGAAGGGTTTGATATTTCCTCCATTAATGGAGTCTTTTGAAGACTAAATACGTTGGATACTTGTTTATCTCCCTCATTACAAGCACTTTCTTTCAATATTCTTACAGTGGGTAAGTTAGAAATTACCGTGGAAGGGAATTTTATTATGAGCTTGATGGTTCTGAAAATAACAATCTTTTGATAAAGATTGTTATGCTATCAATGATTCGTTTAAATTTGTTTTTTTATTTTCTTGCTCTTGTTCTTGATTGTCACCTTTATCAGTCATTCCATAACATTGTTCTTTGGAGTCGGGATCAACGATGTCGACCATATGGTATAGAAACCCTAATAAATGAGTGCAATCTTCGTTGGATGGAAGATTGTTCTTGTGGTCCAAAACCCTAAAGGGTGAAAGCTCTTTATACAACGCAAATAACATTGAAGAGAAAGATGTTTTAGCATATTCTAAAGAATTGAGTAGGAATTTAACTTCCAACATCTTTCCGAAAGGAAAATAGGAATTTGATTCTCTAACATACCGACATCTCTAAGAATTGCATTATGAGCAAATTTTCGACATGAAAAGTAAACAAGGTGTGACATTCTTAATGCTCATGTGATTGATCTTTTTTCAATAGTGTAAACATCAAGAAACTCAAGTAAGAATGAAACATTAATTGCCATAATCAAAGCTTGAGTTTCTCCATGATAATCAAGATACTTATGATAACAAGCTCGGATTTTTTGCTCGAAAATGGCTGATTGGTCAACAAGATTTTCAAACTTTAGACCATTATCCTGTAGTTGTTTTCGACATCTTTTGGCAGCTGAAAGCTTATCTATCAATCTCATAGACCTCAGGTCGCCAATGGCGGCGAAGGCCAAGGTCTACTTGTTGTAGGATGTAACATTCGGGTTTTGTGGACATTAGGCCCTCTGGTACGTTGAATATACTCACACGAGTATGTCAATATCTTCTTCAATATCATCATCAATGACTTGATGAATTTGAAGTATCCAACGGCGATCACTGGAAATCAGATTTTGGTTTAAATTCTTGATAGAATGTTTATGGAAGTCTAATGAAGAAATAAAATTTAACTAGTGGTCATTAGATGGAACTTGCTTATTAACTACTATTTCTAATTCAACGAGTATGGCGTCGGTCCGCCGCGTTGAGGCGGAGCGTCGAAGTTGGCAAGTTTTTGGTACCTCATAGGAGCAGGACGTTTCACGATGTTGATCAATTCACAGTATTTTTTTTTTTTTAAAGTAGAAATGGGCCGTAGAAAGATAGCTATTGGAAATCCAATATATATAAAAAGCCTACAAACCAATAATCGCTTTAGACCTCAAACATAAGGACACAAATTCTATGAATGGCAACTGCAAAATGCTTTCTATATACATGCAATATAGATAGTAGTAAATCTTCTCATACCAATAGAAACATTAGTTTCCAGAATATTTCAACCAAAAATTAAATATTTTATCCATCACAATCACACAACCTTATCCGGTCGGTCAACCGAGAATTCATAAAATAGATACCAAACTCACGTAATCTCATTGGTAGGTACTCCCGACACTCATCTAGTCTATCCGCGGCGTCCAACGTCAAGTTTGCAGCAACTTCATCATAGCTATCAATTCATCAAATAAATATCAAATTTAACGTATGTGTACAACTTTTTTAATTTGTTTCTGGTAATGAATTCTTAATCAAAATGAACATGGTTTGTAGCTATACACTTACTAACAAAAATCAAATAGCAGAATGGTACCTCTTTAGTCATCCATGGTCTGCTGGACTACGATTGAGCTGCTACAGCTTCCTGTAACTGAGCAGCAAGGATAGTGACCACAGCTGTATTTTAACCTTGAATTGCTTGTCGCTAGTGAGTACTATGTTGTTGTAAAAAGCCACCTAGTTTCCATTTCACTTAGTACTTGATCCTATTTTGGATATCTTTAGGACTCTACATAAATCTTATTACCTAGTGAAGCAAGTCAAGCAACCAAAGCGAAACAAAGGATGTCAAACTCTTAAGTTACTTCTAACTTCCCTCATTCTTCATATCTGTGAATTAACCTTATTACCTTGTTAGCCGGTCCTTGTGAAAATAATTGCAAGATTTGTTTATCCAGCTTCACCACATTCCATAGATTGTTTCTTGAAACTGGATCGAGACTGGTGCTGAGCTCATCTGTATATACAACCTACATATGTTTTCGGAAACCACTATTAGTGTAACATATGAGAGGATGGTAAAATCAATTTAGTACATGGACAGTTAACATATTTTGGGATCACAGATTAACGAAACAGCAACACTAAGTTTTATTACCCACCCTAAGGTTTTTGAAAAACGATAAAGACCATATAACTTAAGAAGACACACCTCTTGTAACTTTCTTCAGTTTGTTACTCAAACTTTAAGGTTATTATGTTTTAAAAAAAATCAATCAGCTCATAAGCCCGAAAAAAGAAAGCTTAAACAAAGACCCTCCTAAAGAAAGATCAAACTGAATTCATTAAGTTCGTCAGTGTTTTACATCAGTTTTTAGTTTTCAATCATCCAATAGAACTGTAAGTATATAATAATTCTATTCGCTATTTTTCATACGTACCTAATATCGAAGGAAGACACTGAGATCAAAGCCGGCAAATACCTGTACCATATTTAAAGTGACATTTTAGCACTTCATCAGCAAAAAAATGCATGATTCAAAGAATACGTTCACTCATGGTTGATGGATTTCCACCAAATCAGTGACGTCACATGACTCTGTAGAATAAGCTTACTTCATCTTAAATATATAGAATTAGATTGGTCGGTTCTCACCTCCCCAAGTCTGCAATGGCCTTCTTGTGCAAAAGCAATATGGCATACACCTTTATATGCAGGGCTAGCATGAAAAATCATCACGATCCGAATACATATAATCAAGAGGTACTTCTGCACATGAAAATAGAAGGAAAATTAAAAATAAACTTGTGCTTCAAATACTGAGTGAAATTATAGCGTAAATGCAACTAAGTAATTGTATAAGAAATTTGAAGGTCACTTACCATGAGTTGGTTGTAGATGTAATATACCTGATCTTTCGCTAAATATGAGCCTGCTTACTGTCAATAACAGGATGACTGAATGTATTAGTAAACATGTTTAGCAGCCGATACGCTTTTCAAAGTTTCACACGTACCTGCAACAACAACGTGGGCATAAAATTCCAATATAAGTTAATAACATTTAAAGCTACAGAGCCTCTACGTATGCATACCTTTATTTTTTAGGACAAATCGGGGGCACTAAATGCCTTTAGATTATCGATAGTTTGGTGGTGTCCCAAGCGCTGCCTAATAGAACCATGAGCGTTTGTTGAACCCATGTTGATAGACGGATGACTAATAACATTCCCTCTTTTGACTCTGTAACATTCACATTATTTTAACATCAAAATAGCATAGATATAAATATTTGAACATTCAGCTTACAAATTTACAAATAGAAATCCAATGTAGCATAAACATAAGGGGTGTTTGGCTAAGCTTATTCGAGGTACTCAATCATGTGCCTGTTTGCTTATCAAAGAGCGAAGAAAGTCCGTTTGTTACTTTTTAGTAGTTGTTCAAAATGTAGCTGTGGAAAACTAGAAGGGGGGTTGAATAGTTTACCGCTTTTTGACTTGATTATCCTTTAAAAACTTTATGTTTGTTTAAAGATATAAACACAACTTTACTTGTTTAATTCTTTGAAAAGCTTTATGTGTGAATAACAATTCTAACTAAAGACCATATGTAATAAGCAAAGACAAAGAAAGAAACGATCAAACCACAACACGATAGTTTATCGTGGTTCGGCTACAAGGACTCTTTTTCCTTGCCCTACATCCACGCCCCGAGTTTCCAACTCGAGAGTTATAAGCACTAGTCAACAAGCTCCTTTCCCGGTGGAGAAACCTTTACAACGTCGCTTACACTTTTAC
>LBNU01005542.1:89410-109566 GCA_014162995.1 Artemisia annua | reverse complement strand
AACACCCCCAACTCAAATATGGCAGCTATCGTGCTGGGGGTATTACGCAAATAGAAACCAAGCACATTTATAGCTAACGACCACGACTCGGGACGTTTATAAATGTGACAAAACACATCATTCGAATTACAAACCATTTAGAGTACAAGTACTCTTAAGTCAAAGTAGCAGCGGAAAAAGTAAATAGAGTTTGCAGCGGAAAATAAACAAAGTTTAGCAGTGGAAAAAGTAAAAGACACAAAAAGGTTTTACGAATGACATGCAAAATAAGGTAGTGAAAGTAGTTTAAGCTGCTGTGACAGAAACGCCTCCCCAGCCTTAGCCACTCCTCCACGCCCAAATCATCATCATGCCAAGCTAAACATTATTACCATTGATACCTGAAAATACATGCTTAAAAAGTCAACACAAAGGTTGAGTGTAATCCATAGGTTTAAAATATAAAGTTGAGCACAAGGTAGAGATATCGAAAAATATAAATAACGTTTTTATGCATTATTTATGTCAACAATAAGCTCAAATCAAAAACGGGTCAACTGAGTTTGTGAGGGTGCAGGGCAGATTTATGGCCAAAAAGGTCACTTTGAGGCCAAATTCCAGCAAGTAAATGGGTCCCAAATTAAAAATTTCTTTTTGAATCTGAAAGTTAAGCAACCAAATATCATAAAGCAACAAGAATCATTCCATTTCACCTAATATCAAATCCTAGAAATGATTAAGAAATCTGTCCCAACTTTCAGTATGCAAATTTGACTTTTAAGATTTTTTTCTAAAAATTTGACTAAACTGAGATTTGAAGCTTCCTAGATGATTAAGTAAACTAAAATAACCCTAAATGAAGCTAAATTAAGCAATCCTAACTAGGTTTGATTCACTTTGAAGGATTTGACTCCCCAAATTTACAACAGATAAACTGTAGAGAGGTTTTACTTGCAAATTTGACTTTTGTTGTGAAATTGACCAAGAAGAAGGTTCTACTGAGCTAATTAGATACTAGAGATAGCAAAATAACAAATCTAAGCTACAAATAACAAAAATATCTTAGCACCACAGCTTAATCCAAACACCCCTATATGTGACTGTTTCTATGATTTTCAAAGGGAACCACCAATTTAAAACTCAATCTTGATCAATTGACTTATACTAAGCTATAATGAACTTGAATAAACAGATTGTAACAGTCAAAAGCAACAAAATACAATTAACACACAATATAGAAAAATAAAGTCTAAAACATTACTTGACATCCAAAGCTAGGAATCTGAGATCTAGGAACCAAAAGAACAACCTATATGTCTCCCAAGAGACTCTAAACCAACTTCATCATCACCTCTGCAACATCAACTCTTCTTCCTTCTTCTATTTTTTTTATTTTTTATTTATTTATTTTTTTTGAATTTTCTTTGCAATTTTCTGTTTTTCTTTTCTTTTCTGATTTCTTTGCTTTCTTTTGATTAAATTAACATAAACAAACTTAAAGTAAACTTCTGAGATCAAAATGAGAACAATTTAAGGAAATATAAATAGCTTTGAAATTTTTGAATAAAAATTCGAGATTGCGTAAACTAAAAGGAAACTTTAATTGAATTTGAAAACTGGAAATACAATGTTAAATTAAGCTAAAAAAGACAGAAAACTACTAAGATGGATGCCTTATGATGGCTACAATATGGTTCTATTTATACTACGAAATGTGGTAGGTAGGAAATGCCTCCCTTGTGCTTGCCTCTCTGGAATTAGGGCAACAAAATCATCCCTTGAACCTTGCGAAGTGATCCCAGTCATTCAATTGTACCAATTTTGATCCTAGCCCTCGATTGGTATTTTGGCGCCAAAACTTATTTATAAATGGGACTGCCAAGTTGGATTGGGTTTAGGTAGGGATTTGGGGGTGATAGTGGGGTGGGAAATTGTGTTGGGGGAGCTTTTAAGGGGGGTTTGTGTATGGCAGTGGTGATGGTGGGTTAGGGTGGTTTACATAGTGGATAAACGGGGTGATGGAGAAGAGAGGTATAAGTTTGACCCTGGTTTAAAAACTTTGACCTGGGTTATATATAAACGTGGGTGGGTTTGGTTAAGTGATGGGCTGGAAGGGTTTTGGGCCAAGGGGTTTGGGCAGTTTGTGTTTTTGGGTTTAAATGGGTTTAGGCTTAGTAGTAGTTTAAGATTAGTAATAGGGCCCAAGGATTAAAGTTGTATATTTCTGATTTTTCAAGGACCAAAACTGTAATTCTGCCAAGCTTCAACCAAGGACTACTCTTGCCAAGTTTTGATTTCCCAAGGGTTCTTGTGTGATCTTTCTTCAATTATAATTCCCGGGGACCAATTTTGCAACTTTTGAAACTAGAGGGACCAAACTTGTAAAACTCTGAAAACTTCATTCCAAGGATCAAACTCGTTATTTGAGGATTGTTGGAGGACTTTTGTTGACTTTTCTTCATAAAATCTCTCCAGGGACCATTTCTGACAATCTCTGAAAGTACAGGGACCAATCTTGCCAAATGTGAAACTCTAGGGACTAAACTCGTAAACTTTTGAAAGCTTTTCACCCAAAGATCATTATTTGGTAATTTTTGATTTTTAAGAACTTGGTTTGACTTTTCTTTCAAAATAAATGCTTAGGGACTAATTTTGTCAAGTTTTGAAAGTTGGGGGACTGAAACTGCCAATTATGCAAACTTTGTTCGGTTTTCATCTGTTTTTAATCATTTTGCATCTAAAACATATAAAACACGATCTTTGGGATATTTTCTGTATTTTGATGCATTTTTGAGTGTTTTTTTAGATGTTTTGACAGTTTAGATAAGACAAAAATGATGAATATTTGCACACTCATCATACAGCATGATATGTACAATCGTTACTGAATCCAATTGCTTTGAAATTCATGTCTGAAAAGATTTTAAGCTTTACCTTTTTTTGTGTATTCATATGATTTGTGCTTTACCAAACTAACACCACCTAATATTCCATGGCATTCATATGTTGCTTTTAAACACGTCCCATTGCACATATTGCATATACAAATGTACGTTTAATGTACTTCTATGCAATGTCATGAAATCTTAAAAGCATTTTTACCCATTTACCTCAGCACGATTTTACACGATTTTCTATTATTGACGAAATAATTAATAGTACATGTAGATAAGGTAAAAAATAAAGGGCCGTCCTAAATATACCCAATTAATCCACTAATTATACCCTAATTTATTAAGCAATTATTTTAATTTTTTACCTTTTCCTAAAAACTATAATAACCCAAATACTCTGTATATTCTTAAAAGCACTTGATACCCACCACATCAAGTTGGTGTTATGGAGAAAACCTACCACATCATCACTTATTTCCCATCACACCAGAATACCTCATAAAACCAAAAACACTCCTCCTTCCATAACACCACATTTCTCGTGTCGTCAAGTGTCTCAATTTTTATAATTATTTTTCATTTATATAAATAAAATAATACATTATTAAACTAAGCTTCAAATTTCGTTAATAAAAAAAATTACAAAGTACATTAATAAAATACGACCTACAATTAAAAATTAAAATATTTTGCCCAAAATGCGTCTTTCATCTGCTCGATGTTTTCCGCGTCCGCCGGATTCATCCTGCTCGTGTCCAAAGCAAGCATCTTCAAGTCTTCGTTCCTCTTTTACTCGTACGAAACTTCAAGTCTTGCTGCAGTCTCTCACTCGATTCGTTCCAACTTTGTTGCCTGATCTATAGCTATTCTGATGCGTGGTTTTGTAACCTTGCAAAAGGTTTTACCTCTCAAGGGATCTTGAGAGATTTTGCAATCCACCAGGTAGTGTACCTGACCGATGTAGTATAGTATGTGGTAGGTACCGGGGGATTGGTCGTTCTCTAGGGGAATGGTGTCGTTAGGATTGAAAGCTAGGTCAACTAGGTCTAACGGTGAGGGATAATTCTTTTTGTATTTTTTTTATATTTATGAAAGCAAATTAAAATCTCAGGTATTGGAAGAGTGGGCGGAATTAGTTGCTAATTAACTAACCCAAAATTACTACTAAAACAAATAAAATAAAATAACAAGAAAAGTAAATGGTGAACTTCTTATAATGAGAAAAACGTGTTTACTTAGATTTTACTACTCCCTAGTTATCTCCTATTGATTTATTGATTTGTTACAATTGTTTGGATGAAGGGTTGCATTCCTTAATACCATTCGTGGGGGCGTGTACGTCCTTCCCCAACCCTATGAGTTCATATCTCTTCTTATGACGACACGTTTAGTATCCCATCATAGCCTCCTTAATAATTACTCATGCATTAAATACAACCAATAAAACCGTAGTACACATCCGATTACGTTTCTTAAGACGTTCAAGCTTGTTACCGTATAGGAGGTTAGCCAGTTTTCTTAAGCCTAACGCGAGTCAATCACCCAAAACAACCAATAACAAATCAACAATCAATAATTAATAACTAGGTTTCATTAGATCTAAGCAAACACTAAAAAAACCTAAGCTAGCATGTTAATGTAAAGAAAAGACAACAATTAATCAAACAACACATAGACATATTGAATGATTAAAGGAAGAACTTATCTTTAATTAATCATGGAAGAAAAGAGGGTTTGAAACCCTAAAGTAGCTGTAAAGTTCGGACTAGGGTTTATGTCTCTAAAGTTGCACACTAATGAATGAAAAATCAAAAACTATATATAGACTTTACAAGGCTGACGGCGTCAGGTTATAGGTCCTGACGCCGTCAAACCGCCGTGTTTAGGGTTTTCGGATCGTCTACAAACACTTCTGACGCTGTCACATTGTAGAAACCTCTGGGCCGTCTCTCTTTAACTTAACGCCTGACAGCCTTGGGGATTTTGTACCTGACGCCGTCAGGTGTAAACTTGACCTTTTCTTCTGGGGCGTCATGTGCTAAAAATCCACCATCTTCATCATAAGGTGACGACGTCAGCTCCAAAGCGTGACGCCGTCAGGTGTAAAAACCTGACTTTCTTTGGTTTTCTTGTTTTCTTCATTCTTGAGCATAATAAAGTCCGAAAAGCTCCAAAATGCTCCATTTTTCAAAAATCACGTTCCAAGTACCTAAAAAGAGAAAAGGAACGATTTGAGGTAATATTTGATCATAAAATCACGATTTAGGGCTTAAATGACCCGCTAAAAGCGTAACATAAATCCTTATCATATTCGTTGTTGTATCATATCTGTAAATTGCTCTTTGTTTGAACCAGAAGTGGCGGATGAGTTTGAAGAACGTTGACTTTTAGACGATCGTGGATCCCCAGATGGACGAGGGATTGGATCATCTCTAAAAAGCTCGGGTTCACCATCCAAATCGATTGGCTGTCCTCGGCTTCTTCTTGCTTGAGTGGACTCGTGATTTTTCCATTTTTGTTTGTCGTTCAAAAAAACAAAGCGCTTTTGTGAGTAAATTCTCGGTTCCGCTCGTCGTTGTCTTTATACAAAATTTGAAACCGGGTCATAAAATCTTCATCATTCTTGTCGCTAAGAAGTTTGGTTTGATCTCAAAGTGAGTTAAACTTTGTAACTTCTCAGTTCATCGGCATCCACTTTCCCGTCAATTTATTCTTGATACACTCTTTTGAACCATTTTCCACGGCTCGGCCGTTGTATATACCAAGAATCTTGTAACAAAATGTCTCTCATTGTTTTGGTCGCTCCCTAATTTCGGATCTTCCAAAACTTGAATGAAACACTCCGCTCTCCTCGATTTGGGTCCAAAACGTACGGTCAGTTTTATATTCACGGGGTTTCTTGGTTTTGCTCTTTTGGCGTTCTTTTGTTTGTGACGATGGACCCTCATCGTGTTGTTGTAGTACTTGGCTTGAATGTTGGGGAAATTGGGTTAAAAAGTTATCTTTCTTATTGGAAATAGTTTTTATCTTCTAAAATGAATTCAGTTAGTCAGGAAGCTTACAAGGGATGTGAAGTCCTATGTTCAGAAGGTTCGTAATTTCTTCATTTAACCATCCTTTTTTATACGAAAAACATTTTTAGAATATCTAATGATTTGTTTTGGACGAGGCAGAGTGTTGATACTGGGAAGGATGTTAACTTGCAATTTGCAATAAAAACTAAAACGATAACCAGTGGCCCGACCCGTACAACGCTTGCTAAGTCTTTGGAGATAAAGGTTTTGGGTCAATCCAACATGGCCCGACCCATACAATATTACCCTTTTTTTTACCTTAACCAGTTTTGACTTTTGACCCGTTTTAATGGTTTGGCCATTTTGCAACCTCTAACTTATTTATTTTATGTAATAGAGCAAGAACAGCCCGTTGGAAATCAATGCATTGAAGCGTATTCTTGCTACACCAACTAACACAAAGAGGAATGCTTGAAGAAGCTATTAACGGGAGACGAGAGAAGAGAAGGCATCCATCGACGTTGTTATTGAGTCGATGAAGAAAGTGATTATCTTATTCGTACTATTTATAGTTTAATCTCAAACAATTTGAATATTATCTGATGGTAGCTTCTGCAGCCTATCATTAGATCCGGATTTGTACATACTGCATTGATTCCTGTTATTTATTACTGCATTCCAGAAAACTATTTTGTTGGTGAACTTGGGATTGTAGTGGATATTGGGATTCATGGTCACATTGTGGTTTATATAGTTGTTGTTGTTGAGAAATTTGGGTTTAGGATACTTGTTGTTGAGAAATTTGGGATTCATACATGCAATAACCACACCAAAGCAGTGTATATGTGTATTATACACATATACACACTTGTATATATCAAATTTAAGTTTTCCTTCCCCATTTTTGTTGTCAAAACACCAACCTGAAGCGAAGACCAAAGCACATGCCTCCCCCTTGTCCCTTTCCCCCTTGAACGACCAAGCACATCAAAGACCACCCTTACATGTTTGCTTCTCCCATTTAGACCTTACACTAACATGTGATATCAACTAGGACCATTCAACCTTCCTTTTTCACAATATAAGACCCCTTTTACTAGCATTTCATTCACATTCGAATACACATATTGCACTCCCATTTTCTTTGCGTTTCTACAGCAAACAAAGGATAAGAACAAGTATTTCAAGTTTTGGTTAAATGGGTTTAATTTTTGTTTCAATAGTTAGGGTTTCTAGTTCAAAATCTTGGGTTTTCCAGTGTGTTCTTGGTGCTCTTCCATCAACTCTTTGTAAGCTTGATGCAGGATTTCTGACCAGGTTTTATAATTTATAATAGTATCGTCCACCTAAGGTCTACCTAATGCACTTACAGGCAGTGTACCCGGTCGTTTATAGTGTAGTTGTCGATAAAGCCGAGGTCGTCCCAAGAGCTATGCGTGCGGATTATATTTAAGTCCTAATGTCACTGGCTTAAAAGGGGGTTTTATAATTGATTAATTAAACTAAGAAATGAAATAAAAAGAACAAAAGCAAATAAATGGTAAAGAGATATTAGTAGGGAGAGAAGTGTTAACCTAATTACTACTCTTGTTATGTCATGACTACGTTTTCTATAAAGTACATCCTATTGTTTCATCTGGGCTTTGAATTCGACTAGGCTCGGTTGGTCAATTCGCCTAGTACTTCCACCTTGTCCTATTCTGTAACCCAACGATTACAAGAGTTCGTGGGTTTACAAAATGGAAGAGTCAATAAGCACCTCTACTAACTTAGACTTATTTAGTGGAATCTGACCTTTCGAAACTTAGATCCCCCCTAATTTCTTAAGCAATTTTGTTTGGAAGGTGGTCGTGTGATGAAATTTCCACGCAAGTAGTGAAGACATGAATTGAATACACGAATGTAATACAAAAATGCTAAAACTTATGATTTGTAAGCGTGAATTCTCCCTTGGAAATGACTTGTATGCTGCAGAGATTCGTCCTCCTTGGATCCCTAATTCCTCCTCTAGTTTTTATGTGTGAGAAAGATATGATAAAATGCGGAATTAGGGCTGGTATTTATAGCCTTGACAATATTACGGCATAACCTCTAGGGTTAGCTATGCTGTAACCTTTGAATCTTGGACGATCTTATCTTCAGTGATGAGACTACGGCATAACTTAAAGATAAGTTACGATCGTAAATCTCTCGTACACCACTAATCTCCATACTGGTTACTTCATAACTAATCTTAGGCCATGAAATTCTTTTAAGTGTTGAAGGGAGATATCGTAACCTCAAAAGGAGTTACGATAGTAAATCTCTCGTACCCGAGTCTACGCCGTAACCTATTCAGTGGTTACGTCGTAACTCCTTGGTTAACGTTGATGTAACACCCCCATTTTCACATATAGCAGCAGAAGCTAATTCGGGGGTATTACTTCTTGATACATAGTCACAATAATAGTGTTGGGAATAAAGCTAACAGTTACCACTGATAAGCTTGTGGAAGACACTACTGAAGAATGCACTAGCAGTGGAAACACATTACCACTGCTAGTACATATTATTACCACTGCTGTTAGGATAACTGTTATGTATTCGTATATAGATAAATATAGAAAAGATCTTGTGTATATTCTATTCAGTTAGTTTTATATTTATCTTGTAAAGGACTCCTTGTGCTATAAAAGGAGGTCCTAGGTCATTGTTCTAGGTACGTATCAACATTAGAAAGCTTCAAGGTGTAACCCTAGTGATAAGCAAGATCACTCGTATTATTATCAATAATATTGAAGCTTTAGTGTTAAACTTACAACTGTTCTCACTTACATTACATCATACAATTCATATTCTAAGTATTGTTAAGTATATTCCGCGTGCTTAATAATATAACTCAAAGTGTCACTCTAACACAAGGCGTGTGTTTAGATCCTACAAGTGGTATCAGAGCCAGGTTTCTGATACTTTGATTTAGAAGATCCAAGGAATTAAAGCTTAACCAATTCACTCAGATCCATGGAGATGGAAAACAACCAGTCCAACTCTGCTCCAAGACTTCCTAAGCTCAAACTCAATGAGTTTGAGATGTGGAGGATAATGATTGAGCAATACTTTCTCATTCAAGATTATGCTTTATGGGAGATCATCTTAACTGGTGACTCTTTCAAACCTACTCAGAAGACTGATAAAGTTGGTGACAAAGAAGTAACCACAGTTTCTGCACCTTCTACTAGTGATGAAAGAACACAAAAGAAGAATGATATGAAGGCCAGAAGTTTACTTCTAATGACTCTTCCTAAAGACCAGATCATTGCTTTCAGTAAATTCAAGACTGCAAAAGAGTTGTTTGAAGAGATCTGTTCTGTGTTTGGTGGCAATGATGCTACTAAGAAGACCCAAAAGACATTATTGAAGCAGAGCTATGAAAACTTCACTGCTTCAAGCAATGAATCACTAGACATTATTTTCACCAAAATACAGAAGATTGTCACTCAATTGACTGTGTTTGGAATTGAGGTAGAACAGGAAGACCTCAATTTGAAGTTTCTTAGAAGTTTGCCTTCTGAGTTTCATACCAATGTTACTGTCTGGGAGAACAAACCAGAAATTGAAACTATGTAGCTCAATGATCTTTACAATAACTTCAAACTCATTAAACAAAGATTGAAGAAGGCAGGGAAGCTTGGTTCAAGCTCTAGCAGCTTGACATTGGTGTCAACCTCAGTTGACAGTGATGATTCTGAAGATGACAGTGATGATGAAATTGCCACTGCTGGTTCTACAGTTTCCACTGGTAATGCTCATGTTACCATGCTCATGAGAGCTAGGAGATTCTATAAGAAGACTGGCAAGCCAATCCATATCAATGGAAGTGAAACTGCAGGGTTTGATAAGAAGAAAGTAGAGTGTTTCAACTGTCACAAGTTGGGGCATTTTGCTAGGGAATTGTAGAACACTAAAATTATAACATGTATGGTTCTTTGTGGTTATGGATTAAATAAAGAAGAAGAAAGAAGGAAAGAATGAAGGAAAGAAGAAGATGAGATTTTAGAGAGAGAAAGAAAGAGAGAGGATGGAACCTTAGAGAGAGAGAGTGAAACCAAAAAAAAGAAAAATAGATTGAGGAGGTTCACCCTCTCCAAGGATGGAGAGGGTATTTATATGTACATGGGTTTTTGCCACTTGGGCGTGCCACTTGGGCTGCGGATCAGGTATACAGTGGGTAAAGACCCGTCCTTCTTCCGCGAACTAATCTACTGCTAATCTACGTTTTACTAACTAATATAACTACTACGAGCTAAACAATGCTTAATCATATCTGGGGGTGACCGAATCTTTCTCATACAAAAAACGTATTCCTAACAATCTCCCCCTAAGGGAGGTCACCCCTGAAAATCATTCTTGAATTCTTGCATTGAGATCTTTGTAGATGCTTTTGTAGCTCGTAGTTGTTGATTCTTCATTGATGTACGACTCAAGATGACTTCCTTGATGTATATGATGATCTTTGACTTTGCTCTTCGCTCTTCATCCAAATAATTAGCTTCAAGTCATCTTTGAGTGTATGTGTCTCTTTGTGATGTTGTGATTGTCTTTGTGATGTCATGCTTACACTTTTCTGGATCATGATCTTCTGCATCAGAGTTGTGGAAGCATAGTTGAAGCCCATTCCTTGATCATGATGTCTTTATATTTGTGGTTGAAGTGTAAGCATGAGATGATGAATCTGCATCTTTTCAGCAATCGGCATCAATCGTCAACTTCTTTGTCTTTGGTGTGATTACGCCTTTCCAACATGCTCATACATCTTTGTTGAGTAGATCTTCCCGGTTGAACAGTTCTGACGTCTCCTTTTAGATGTTGGTATGAGCATGTGGAACTAGAGTGATGGTGGTGAACATGGTAAGTTTGGTATGTTGAGCTGCATAAAACTTGGTTAGTAATAAACATACCGGCACTTACAAGTTTGGACTTCGAGATCGTCAACAGCATAGTGTGAAGACTTTGTCTAATCCTTACCAAGGCCGTTCGTAATCGGATGCCCCCGAAAGGGCTTTCACTGACATACCGAAGTACACCAACGATTAGGTGAGTCTCTGGAGATCACCCCACGACTGTAGACCTTTTGGAACACCACCGTACACACTAAGCGTAATCCACAAGAGATTACCGAAGTGACCTGTTGTCAGGGCTGTTTGATGTTGACCCTGGCAGGAGTTTCCACTCAATCTTTGGGAAATACATGAGTATATTCCCTCATAAGTGTTCTTGGCAGATTGCTAAGATCTGCGTAGGACTCAAAATATTACAACTGGTGTCCTTAATGTTGAACCACCAGTGTAGAAGTATCAAGTGTTCCTATGAGATCTTTTGATGCATCTTTTGGCTCTAGACTCGATAAGTGCAATTTGGTTATCCTATGCGAAGACTAGGGAGGGGTCTCCTGTTTCAATATCAACTAGCTTTAAGAGACAAGTCGATAGTTTACACCGGTTCCCCGTGAGAATGAAACAAGCTCTTTTAAGAGAACTTGAGTGGCTGGAAGGTTTAGTGCAGTGCGTCACTGGGTCCATGACGTCTTTTCTTCAATACCGATGTTACCTTAGTAACAATCAGTAGCATATGAATTGAACCCGGTTTCTGCCCTAAGGTTGAATAATTGGAGGGCTATTTCTTTTCACCCTTTCTCATTTCATTTCTTTTTAATTCTTCAACCCCTTCAGTGCTTACTGAGACTTCATTACTAGAACCTTGTTGGGTTTGTTCCAGTCCTAGCTCAGTCTCAGTCGGCACTCTTCCCTTTCTCACTTTTCTTTTTTTTTTTTTTGTAATCATTCCTAAGGACTTCTAATCTATATATTGGATTGTCCCTGGGAAGATCCCTCCGGTTCTGGTGGATCATGGGAGCATATACCTAAACTTACCATCCTTATAACTCCATGCATTTAAAGTAAAGTGGTCGGTCTTTTGGTATCTTTCCACAATCGCCATAAAACCAAATCATTGAAAATTCTCTCAAAGTATTTATGATTAAGAAACACATTTTGTTAACACTTTGAGAGTTTTATAATTTTTCAAATGCTCCCCCTCAACATGTGCTTATAGGTAAAGAAAAGAAATTTGCACATGTCGGGGTGAGTTGCACTTATTAGAATTGATCGTCTCTTAATAGACATATACCCTAGGGACACGTTTACGTTGCTTAGTTAAAGGGATCCATTATCAGTTTTTAGGTGATAACTAGCCCTAATAACTAACTTGAAGTTGTTAACATTCCTTAAGAAGGAAGTTAGACCCGTCAAAGTATATATCTAAGAAGAGTTTCTCGAAACGGTACTTTCTACTTGGACCAGTCCTCTTCGAGACACGTTTACATCACTGGTTAGACCAGCTTGAAATTATTACCCGGCCAGGACTAGTCTTTTCGATTCACGACTTTACATGTTTCGTCAATTCATGAGTCAAATTCTGAGTCATAAGCAATTCACGGTTTCTACTTATTATTGTAAAAACACGCGAAAGACTCTTAGCCACTTGCTCCCCCTCAATATGTGCACATTGATTGAATCAATTTTTAAAGTTTTTAAAACTTTGGCACATACGGGTGAGCTTACATTCGAGATCATTTATTCATCATTTTTAATCACTTGCTCCCCCTCATTATGTGCTTTGATTAAAATCCAAAATCTTTAAAATTTTAGCACATACGGGAGCGATCTTTTGAGTCCAAAAACATCTTTTTAAGTCCAAAAACATCACATTTATTCACTTGCTCCCCCTCAATATGTGCTTTGATTAAAATCCAAAATCTTTAAAATTTTAGCACATACGGGAGCGATCTTTTGAGTCCAAAAACATCTTTTTAAGTCCAAAAACATCACATTTATTCACTTGCTCCCCCTCAATATGTGCTTTGATTAAAATCCAAAATCTTTAAAATTTTAGCACATACGGGAGCGTTCTCTTAAGTCCAAAAACATCCTTTTAAGTTCCAAAAACATCACATTTAAATCAGTTTTCATATTTAAATCACATTCTCTCCCCCGATCATAAAATTTCAAATCTTTTGAGATTTTGTGATCCCAATTGATTTAAATGATTTTCGAAAAAGCTTTGGAGAGAAATGTGATAAGATTTTAAACTTTTACTGATTTTGAGACACTTTTCGGTTTTTCACTGTTGCTGGTGCACAAAGTTTTTAAAGGTACAGAAATTTTGAGCAAATACGCTCCCCCTCAATTAATGACCCGTTTTCAATTTTAACGTTTAATAGCCATTAATGTGAGCGGTAACGTATTCGAGAAAATTTAAGACCGATGGCCACCTTGTACACCACAAAATCTCTTTTGAAGAATTTTAGAAGAAAGAGATTTTGGGAAAAGAAGACTTCTCTTCTTTTACTAGAAAGGTTGCACTGAAGCGTACAACTTTTCGGATAATCCGCACACAGTGAAAACATGGTAACGTGTTTTTCACGGATTTTGAAAACCGGGTTGCTATCTGAAGTAATAGCAAACCATAATTTAAGCGCGGGTTGCAGTCTGAAGTAACTGCAAGCCATAATTTTGAAGCGCGGGTTACAGCCTGAAATGACTGTAAGCCATTTAGGCATGTTTTGAAAACATTTTGAACTTCTGACGATGCCAGAAGACATGCCTAAGAAACAAACTATTTTTGGTATTTTTGAGTTTTTCTGATTTTTATGGTTTTTATAGGTTTTATATTTTTGTATTTTTCTTTTCTGGGTTTTATATTATATAAAAGGATATTTGAAGCGAATCCATTACTCCTCATTCCCTTCCTGAAGACTTTTGAGTGATACTGGCATGAGACTCTCCAAACCAAGTTACTGGAGAATAAATCGAAACCGTTCTCCCGGAAGTGCCTTAGTGAAGAAATCTGCCAGCTGAAATTCTGTCCTTGCGAAGTGAAGTTTCACCACACCACTGGTAACCCTTAGCAGCAACCCTTGCCTTGTATACAGAACGTTATCATGCTCATCAGATTTCACTTTAAGGATCCATCTAAGAGCTATAATCATTGCACAGTCTGGAGATGGTGCCAATTCCCATACTTAGAGACGATAGAATTGTATGGAATTATAAAAACACCATAAGGCAAGTGTGTCCAGATGCCTTCGAGTGGACACAGGTTGAGTAGATTTCCCATTATAGTGAAGATCATGTGGTTGTGGTTAGGACACTGATGTGCTTGTGTTGAGATCTCCTGAAGAAGAAGCCTTAGATGAAGATTCAGGAGCAAATGTGTCTTTGAACGGAGCAACATCAGGTGGAGCAGATGGATTAACTTCAAACGATTCGTCGACTGCAGTACCTTGATGTACGGAAGGAGATTGTATGTATGATGAAGTTGATGAATGACTTGATGATGGAGCGTCTTGAGCCATTGAAGTAGAGCAAGATGGACCATTTTGATCGTTTGGAATATGAGCTGCGATGGCTGGTGGTACCGGTGTATCACCACTTGGCGGCTCGAAACATTCATCAACCATTAGATTAGCCAAAATCTCCAAATCCTATCGGTAGGAGGTACATAAGGTACATGCAGGAGTGGTAAACTGTACAAAACCTGAATAAATAGATCCAGGTGTCAAAGATTAAGTGCGGGTCCTGAACTGACGTGTACAGAAGCCATTTGCTCAGACAGCTCATAGAATGTGATGTGAACGAATTCCAAGATTTGTCGGGTTCATATGTCGTAGATTCGGCATCCCTTATGATCTGAAGCATAACCACCAAATATTTCAACAATCGCTTTAGCTTTTAACCTTTCCAGATCTTGGTAGTCATTTTGTAGGGTATGAAGAACTCCTATGAAGATGTTGACAGTATTGGGTTTGTGGGCATGCTTCTTTCGTTAGCGCAGTTGACTAGCCGAACAAATAGAGATGGTGTACACGGTAGTGACACGTTTGCCTTGAAGAAGATCAACACCATCCAATTCTCTTAGAAATTACACAGTCACCGACGACACAGTCTCCATAACCCATAATTGTGTCAACCTGGTAGTTCCCGAATCTAACTATCCCGATAAACTCATTCATGAAATTCTTGAGCCCTGAGCAATTACTGATTGGTTTAAGAAGATGTTGACATGAGTACCAAACAGAGAGAATTAGTCGGTACGTTGAAGAAGACAGTAATCAACACTTTTTAAACTTTCACCACCAAAGCTTTTGAGATTCCTGAAGCTGTAGATGCCATGAAATAATCTTAAGCGGAGTTTTACAACTCTTGTGACTTAAACCGAGAGATCGATTCTCTCCCGGGATTTTACTAAAGTCAACAAAAGAAACCGAAAGATGTGATATGCGATTATGACTTAGAGTGAGATCTTGGATAGGTCACAATTTGCACTAAGTGTCAAGTCGCGACAAGTCAAGTTACAATAGATCCGATCGTAATGAGTCAAGTCGTAAGGATTAACTCACAACGTCAAATTACAATCAGACTAATCGAAACGACTTAAGTCACAACAATTCACCAAGCGCAAGTAGTTAACAAATCACTAGAATCTCACTACTGAGTTAATCACTAGGCACCACCAAATCGTCGAATTTTTGTCTCCTCATTATAAAGCTTTGGTAGCTTAGCAAAGTATCATCTCACGCTTGAATAGTTCTTCTCATTTTTCTTCCAGCTGAAAGGCTGAAGTAATGCGTACCAAAAGTATCCAGAGACCACTTCCCCCAAGTAGTTGAAGTGATGCAATCAGTCTCATTATATGAAGCTCAAAAACCTGAAGCACACTTGTACCTCTTTTATCATCAGAAACTGTTTCTTACATCTCTTCCCCCACGTAGGTGGAATAATACACCAAAAGAACGAGTTAGAACACTGATCTTCTCTGCGGTTATGATATTTAACTTCCCGGAATAACTTCAATTAGGAAGAAGTATAAAGTTCATCACGTGTACTCGTTGTGGGTTCCAATGTATGTCTCCTTCCCCTTTGCTATTTTTGATACTTCAGAATCAGCCACACATTATATGCACATACAACTTGAAATTTTGTGAGAAGAACAACATATGCTTAGATGTATCCTGTGAGAATCAACTGCTACAGAAAAACTCTCTTATGACTATCTTATCAACCCTCATGAAAAGTCGGCTATTGCTAAGACCACTTTGTGAAGTAAACCCGATATTCCCAACTTGAAGATGAAGTAGAATTCCCCGTTTTTGTGACTTAAACTTGCACCATTGTATGACAAAGAGCGGTGTAGAGACTTCATGCATCGAATCCCTAAGTACTCTTTACTCTTCAACCATCCAACCATCGAGTATAAGACGTACATCACCTCTTGAATACCGACAACTTCGTGTGAGTTGTGACACTGAATGTGATAGTTATTTTGTGGCAATAGAAGAGAAGATTTACCAAAATAACTAGATACCCAAGTCATCGTCAATGTAGAGATTAAAGGCTCGAACAAGGATCCCGAAGATACTAAGTACACATACCCGTAAAATTTCATTTCAATCTCAAATAGACAATACCAAGTAAACTCTTGTGATCACTATACATTCCATTTCCAAATTCTTAGCCGACATTTTCTTTACATTCTTGTGGTTGATTTATAGAGTGCACATTAGAAGGAACAACAATCCGTGAAAAAGGGGATTCTTCAGAGTCCAGTTTTGGGAAAGGAATACCAGAAGACAGATCATTATTCATGTGCAGCTTCATTATCATGATAGTCATTATCAACACCTTGAAGAATAACTGGAGATTAGGTTTCATGAGTGTTCTGAGAAATACTTCAAACTAGTGCATCTTGCTCAATGGAGATGGAAGAAACCAAGAGCCAAGAGCCAACATTCTTTAAATAGATGGAGAAAGAATGAACTAGATGTTCAACATTCTTTGAAGCTTGGAAGTATTCATCAAACATAAATCCCAGTCATCTTTAAATAGAATATTAGGTGTTGGAGGAGAGTTGAATACTCACAATTAATCACCATTCTTCAAACATTAATCACCACATAGTATAATCACCATGTTGTATATTCGAGCAAAGATAAGTAGATCCACTTGATGATTGTGCTGACATGGAGAAAGAATGAACCATGTTGCTGAGAATGGTCAAAATAAGAAGATTTCTCTTCTTCCATAGATAAGGCGCACTGAATCATA
This sequence comes from Artemisia annua, assembly GCA_014162995.1. Lineage (NCBI taxonomy): Eukaryota > Viridiplantae > Streptophyta > Magnoliopsida > Asterales > Asteraceae > Artemisia > Artemisia annua. The sequence goes on along the minus strand of LBNU01005542.1, from coordinate 92,538 downwards.
CACCTTTCTTTTCTTTGATGAACAGGGCCTGAAGTGTTGTCAGCAGACACCATAATGATGAAATTGAGACCCGAGGCTTGAACTGCGGTGTACAAACGAGGCCTGAACTGATGTATTCAGACTTCATAAAGCACATGCATCAACATCGACATTCCAAAACTCTTGAAGCTGGAGAAATGATTGCTTTAGGCCTCCAGACTTTGAGTTTTGTCATATAGTGAATGATTGATGTACCTGCAACTGAGTAAGGACTACCTGCACTAACATCACAAACTTGATCGCATATATATGGGTTAGTGACAACAGTATCCAAACCCTTAGGGGTTTCACGATCAACCATGGTATTGCCATTAGTGAGCAACTTTCCGGTAGGTAACCACTTAAGTCCGACGTTCTTAAAAATTCTACCAGTTGGCATCCACTTTTGGAAAGATCTAGGATTGCTAAGTGTCTTATGCATAGTGGAAGACTTAACGTTATTCCTAGATTTAACCGGTTGAATCTTAGCAGTGTACCTCAATAACCTATGAGGCATCATACAAGGTTGTGAACCTAAGATTCCATCCTTATGAAGCAGTGCCCTTTTCCTAGCTTGTTCTAGATTATAGTTCTTGTCCAAGTCATTTATATTATAAGAATTTTGAATCTTAATGCTTGGTTTTGACACTGTTTTCGAACTAATCCTAGAGGAGCTGAGAGCAGGAGTGACTACTTGTTGAGGCTTAGCTGAACCAGAAGCAATGATCTTAGGTAAATAATGTGGAGTGACTAGTTTTGACAAAACTGGTTCCACATCAACTTGGGAGGCAAACCGTGTTTTTGAAAATATTGGTCGTTCAGATCTAAAGGCAGTCGGTTGCCTAACAACGGATTGGTTTCTATAAGATTGAGAAACTGGTTTCCCCAAATTGATGGTTTTGCAAACTTAGTGTACACACTATTCCCTGTTGCTTTTCTAAGCTCATTTTTTAAGGCTGCAATTGTGAAACCCTTTTCCAGAAGTTGAGCTTTGAAATCATCATTTTTGGCAGTCAAAGAGGTTATCTGTTCTAAAGTCTTAGTTTTAGTATCTTTGATAGATTCACACAATTCATTTCACTGATATTTCAAAGTCTCATTTTTAGCAAGTAAATTAGCCACATTATGTTCCAATTCAATAACAGCGCATTAGTCATGTTTAGCTTTAACTTCATTACACATATCACACAATTCAGTAATATGGTTTTTCAGGTTTTTGATTGTCAAGTTCTTTGTTTCTAGCTGAGCTTTCAAATCATTAATCATAAAGAATTCACGGAAATCAGGAAGTTCCGGATTTTTACATGGTTGATTAGTCTGAAAACTTTCTTCCTTTTGTTGCATTGCGATTTCAAGTGAAATACAATGTTTTTCAAGTTGCAAAAATCTCTTTGAAAGTTCATTAAAAGTTTTTTTATCAACCATATCATTTGATTTAAAAGCATCAGCCGCCAACACAGAACTTAACAATTCATCACGTTCAGCATCCTGATCACTTTCTCCCCCTTTATGACTCATATTTGTTGAATTAGACATGGTATTGCTATCAGTCTTTTCCAACAAATTTATGTCATAAGTGAGTTTGATTTGATCAGTATGCTCCCGTTCATTAGAGAGCACATTATGTTGAACAGTTAAGGGTACCTCAGCACATGACATTTGTTCATTAACCGGTCTAAAATCAGAATCCATGCCATGGGTGACTGAAGTCACTGAACTGCTGGTAGTGTCAAGCTTATCAGTTTCTGATCCTTTGCGCATCGTGACAACTGACCCAACTTCCGAAGCATTACTCAAGTCATTAATACCATCACATGATTGCACCAAAGTTGCATTCACTTTGTCGTCATTCAAATGCATGAGCTGTGCTCTTTCCTTAATGAACATCTGAACATCACCCATGAGTTGGATGAGTGTATTTCTGAACGTGTCAACCTTAATTCCCGTGTGTTTAGCAAAACAGCTTTTAGTCATCTCACTGTAATAGTCATACTCCAGAGTGAATTTTGAATCAAAGAATACTTGGAGTTGTTTGTGAAGTACACTAAGAGCAGCCATGGATCCAGTTTTGGAAGATATTCCTTGGTCAAGTTGTTGTTGCAATTGATCTAAGTTAAGAATCATTGTGTCTGTGAAGATCTGAACATCTTGACCAAAGAGTGTTGCAAACGCACGTTCGTATCCCATTATGAATTCAGTTCCCTTTAAAAGTACCGAGAGGTGTGAATGAAGTTATCGAAAACATTCAATGGAGCTTTTCTCTGCATTATTGAACAATTTTTGTGGCTGAAGAAACTCTTTCTCTTGAGAATTCGAGCATGACGATTCCATTTCAGCATATTCTGACTCGAAAACGGTTGTCTGGTCAGAACCATTTGTCAGTAGTACTTTGTTGGGTATCTTTTGCTCATTGACTATGTCATACATTTTGAGTATCTCTGAGATGACATAATCTGAATTAGTGGACATGATTGTGAACGTGCACGGGATTTTACAATTCTATGATTTAAACCGAGAAATAGATTCTTTCGCGGGATTTTACAAAATCAAGAAGAAACCGTGAAACACTGAAGAAATGATAAGGTTTGATTGAAGAGTTGATGTGGAGAATTAATCACGAGCAATTGATACAAGTCACCGTGAGTTTCAGACAATACTCGTGTCTTTGAGACCCGAATAAACCCCGTAATAAATCCAATAAGCTCGAAACTAACTCAATCCAATGTAAGTCTCAATCTCGGAGTAATTAGGCTCAAACAAAACCGTGATGTAAAATTATACCCGAAAATACACTCACAAGATTTTAGATCAACTAAAATTTACCACAACAAAAAGTAGAACCCGATAAATTTCAACAACAATTTGGGAAAAGAGTTAGCTCCTGGTGAGTGTATGAGCCCAGCTGGTCAAATGCAGTCACGCGGTCCAATTAATCCTGACGCAGCCCAAATGAAATAACCAAGCCCAACCGGTTTATCAAACCTGAATAAGGCCCAAGTCTGTTAAGCATAAATCCGGCCCAATCAAATCACCCTAACCCTAATCTCACGCTCTTATATAAAGCCACTAATCACCATTTGCCTTAACCCTAATAACACTGAGTATAAACA